>VXBL01009196.1:0-15300 GCA_013400195.1 Aramus guarauna
AAACCATTCTGATTCTATGAAATTCCCCTAGCACTCAGCCATACTCAGGGTAACCCAGACCAGCCCACCCCAAGCAAGAACCTTGGGGCCCTCCTGAAAACCTCAGTGCCAGCCCCATTGGCTGCCAGGGCCACTAGCACCAGCAGAGGTGCCCGGGCAGAGCCACCCTAAGCAGAAGTGTGCAGCCACATCTCTCACAGACCCTTCCTCCTGCCGCTGCACCCACTACTGCATACTCGGGGCTTCGCTGCTGGCACCATGCAGTCTCCCCACTGCTGCCTCCTCCTTCTGCTTCCCCTCTACGTCCTCCTCCTCTCTGGGACATGGGCAGACCAGGAGGGTAAGTAGGAGCAATGGCTCATCCACATCTGCTCCCATGCCCCCATGGGACCCAACAGGAGAGGGGCTTCCTGCTCCCCACCCACCTTATGCACTTGCCTCCTCACACTTCCTTGTCCCCTGGCTCCACATCTCCTCCCTGGCAGGGACGCAGCCACCCCAGGTAGGTGCAGGGGGTGGGAGCTGGGGCTGCCAAGGATACAGGGGGGTTTGGGGGATCCGCAAGTCCCTGCAACCCCAAGGACCTGTGCCTCAGCCCCTCCACTTTCCCCAGCCCTATCCTGCCACTCCCATCTCCCCCTGTTGACCTCTGTCTCATGCAGGGACCTTCACCCTCCAGCTGTTCCAGACCTCGACCTTCCAAAATACTTCCTTTGTGGACACGGAGGGGCTGGGCCTGCTGGAAGACATTGAGCTCGGTTCTCTTGATAAGCACACTTGGACCATCCGCTTCTACCAGCCCTGGGTGCGCCCAGCCCTGCCCCGCAGTGACTGGGACACCATTGAGAACATGATCAAGATCTATTTGCAGCAGTTCAGCCACTTGATCAATGAAGGTGCAATGCAGAAGGATGTGCCCTGTGAGTACCTGGTCTTCTCTGTGTCTCCTCTCTGAACAGCATCTGGAAAGTGGGGAAGGACTTAGAGCTGGTGCTGCACAAGAGATGCTGACCACGTCCACAGGAAGGCAGTCCCAGCTCCTCATGCAACCTTTCTCTCCTCTCTGCCCCTCCAGACCCCTTCGTGGCCCAGTGCACAGCGGGCTGCAAGCTCTACCCCAACAGGACCTCCCAAGCCTTTGCCTATGTAGGCTACAATGGCCAGGACTTCCTCAGCTTCAATGTGGACAATGCCACCTGGCTCCTCTCCCAAGACACCGATCTGTCACGGTACGTCCAAGCTGTTCTCCAGAACTATACCGTCTTCAGCGAGCTAGTGGAAGTCCTCTTCAATGATACCTGTATCGATGACATGGAGGTGTTACTGCACTATGGGAAGGCAGCTCTGGAGAGACAAGGTGAGATGACCCCAATCCTTGCATGACCACCCCAAAGCCCCACACAACGGGGTCAANACAGGGATGGGGCTCCTGAGCAGCCCTGCCTTGTGCGATGGAGCAAAGCCAGGAAAGCTCATGGCAGCCTCTGCTCGTGTCTCTCAGGGAACTCGGAGGTGGTGCTGATCACAGGGCTTGTGGCCGGGCTACTGGCAGCTGTGGCTGTGGCTGCCATCGTGGTGCTTTGGGTGTGGAGACACAGGTGAGGCCCTTTCTGCCCCATGGAGCAGCCACGGGAGAGGATGGGAGGAAATGCCCCAGGAGATGGCTGCACTTAGCACCAAAGCTCCTGCTCTGGCCCTGACAGCTGCTGTCTGCACCCCCATGAAGTCTCTTCCACGGAGTATCCAGTATCCATGAGCCATCCCCCTCTCATTTCAGAAAGCACCAGCAGATGGAGGAATCAGAGTCCAGGAACTCCATGCTGAGCAAAGAAGCTTAGCCCAGAAGGGAGCCTTTGTTTCCTTTCACCACCTTCACAGGGACAAAAACTCTACCTTTTTCTGCTTTGACAAAATTCTGGGCACTGCTGAGTGTGAGAACAACTTGACTTGGAGACGCTGGAGGGAAACCTGGGGGGGCTCCTGACCCACTTCAGTTTGCTAAGCAGACAAGGGTGCAAATCTGAGACCTCCTCACTCATTACACACAATCATCTCTTACCTCATGGCAGTGCCTCATGCACCCCCTGAGGCTCTTTAGGGCACCCCAATGCCCAGTGGCAACTTCTCTGAGTTCTGGTACAATAACAAATTTATCAGTAGGTGGTAAGCTGTGCCCCTCTGCTGTTACTTTCTAGTACTTTTTCTAAAAGCTGCCTTTTTTAACCTTATTCTAGATATATTTGTGCTGAGGTGGAACTGTTCCACCACAGACTAACAGCACCTGGCCACAAACCGTTTTACAAAGTGCTGAGTGACACAGAATCTCTGATGTAATCTGTGGGAGCTGCAGATGTGTATAAAATGAAATTAAAACATTCATGTTTTCTCTAAGAACACATGCCTTTCCTCAGCATTTGGGTGGGCTCAGGGAGGTTTTGATCAGCTGCAAATGGAAGCTGGAGCACCACTGAATTACTGGTGCTAATTACAGGAAACAGAAAGGGGGGGGGTAGTGTGTTTGTGCATATACAAACACATTCTTACATATTTTAGGGAAATAAGCAACTGTGCGCATGGGGGTAAAATGCCCCCAAGCCTCCCAATTAAGGAAAAAAATCTCCCATCGGAGACAGCGGAGTTCAGATGGGCATAGGAAAGAATTTAGTTCCGTGCTCTCAATCAACCACACACCTGAATGTGTGGTTTCACAGGACAACTTCCTGGCAAAGTTTCACTGGAAGAGTCTCTAGCAGCCATGTGTGAGTCAACTATCATCTGAGTTAGAAGAAAACCCAGCTGGCCTGCGGCCACATCTACCACAACTCCACTGTGGCTGGTTGTCCCCTGGCCAAACCCTGTGAACCACAGTGCTGTGGGCTGTGGGCTGAATTTCCCTGACAGCCAGAGTTGCCTGCTGGCACCACGGGGCTCAAGCGTCTCGCTGCTGGTAGAGGGATTCTTAGTCTCTCCCAGCCCTTGCTGGGCTAGGACAGACAGATGAAACTTCTAGGTGTGGGCAGGGCTCACCTCAGGTTGAGAACCTGCAGCCTCAGCACCAAAAAGGCACATGGGCCAATTCATCTCCCAAACGGAGTGAAACACTCTGCAGCACTCATGGGACATGGCAGGATGAAGCTCACCCACCACACCTGGAGAGTAGATGCAGCTGGTGAGCAAACCTGGTAAGAAAAGGTGGTTGTGGGACTGACCTCCCACGAGACCCTACAATAACACACTCACAAACCAGGGAGGTGTCTGCAAGTGTTTGTTCACAGCTCCCAGAGACCCTGCCACAACGCACACACAAACACCCAGGCGTTTCAAGAGGTCTCTTCAGGCATTTCAGTCCAGACCAGCAGGCGGTGGTGCCCACACACCCACTGCAGCACCCAGAGGCACTGCAGCCTTGCCCACCTCACCCCAACTCATGCATGGCTCTGGGCTCAGGGAGGGTTACAGCCCCCACCTGAGTGGAGACTGCAAGGACCAGTGCTACCTGTGGGGTCTGCAAGGACCAGTGATCACATGAGGTGGAAATGCAAAGTCCTGCAGTCACCTGGGGGGTACAGTGGGGACCAGTGGACACCTGGGAGACAGTGACAATATCAAGGACAAAGAAGTTGAGGCCTCTCTCTGCTACAGCAAGTAAGAAAGTGTAAATAAATTTTAAAAAACAACAAAAACATGAGGACAAATGCATTCAGTAGAGATCAGTGTCCTGGCTCTGGCTAGGATAGGGTTAATTTTCCCAAGGAGCCAGGCCAGGTGATCCAGGCTGGCCGGGGGCTATTCCATACCATGCGACGCCATGCTCACCACAAACGGGGGCTGGTCGGGGAGGGGCGGGTTCGGCGGGTTCGGCATGGCTGCAGGACGGAACGGGCTGAGGGTCCAGTCGGTCGGTCGGATCGGGAAATTGCTTTCCATTATCAACTGCTGTGTATATCTGTTATCAGTACTGTTGATTGTTCCCCTCTCCCTTGCTGTCCCAGTAAACTGTCCTTACCCCAACCCACGAGGCTTTGGCCTTTGTTTGTCCGTTCTCCTCCCCACCCCGCCGGGGGAGGGGTGAGCGAGCAGCCGCATGGTGCTCAGCTGGGCCTAAACCACGTCAGTCAGGAAGAGCTAAAGGAGAACTTCTGGACCACTGCAACAGTGGGAGACATCTGGAGAAAATTCAGAGGGGGTTGAACACATGAGGAGCAACTGCAAAGCCAGATGCCTGCTCCTGCCCTNTGGCTGCAGGACGGAACGGGCTGAGGGTCCAGTCGGTCGGTCGGATCGGGAAATTGCTTTCCATTATCAACTGCTGTGTATATCTGTTATCAGTACTGTTGATTGTTCCCCTCTCCCTTGCTGTCCCAGTAAACTGTCCTTACCCCAACCCACGAGGCTTTGGCCTTTGTTTGTCCGTTCTCCTCCCCACCCCGCCGGGGGAGGGGTGAGCGAGCAGCCGCATGGTGCTCAGNTGGCCGGACATTCCCTGGGCAATGCCGTGGTGAGTTGCTGGGGAAGTGGGACCTTTGGTGCCATTTCTGGGCCTGCCAGGCCACCGCAGCACCCTTACTTCTCCATGGGACAGGTCTACAGAAGGGAAGGGGTTCAGTGTTTGGATGTTACTGGGGTGTGCCCCCTCAGAGTTCCCCTCGCTCTGGTTTCAGTTCTGCTTTTGCCCCAGCGTAGACACTCCCAAGAAAGGGGAAGAGAAACTGCAGGGTGCAGGGAGGTACCAGGGGACAGCTGTGGAGGACAGTGTGGGGGTGAGGCCAACTCTGGTCACCCCATTGTCCCTCCAGTGCTGGACACTGGTGACAATGACTGGGGACAGAGCAGGGCCCCCACCATTCCTAGTCCCACGCCCAGAGGGCATTTGGAGGGCAGGGTTCCCCACCAAATACAGTGGGAAGGAAAGGGGAGTGCCAGGCTGCAGCCCAGCCCCAGGCCCTCTCCTGGGGGCCTTTATGGGACAGTGGGAGCTCCCCAGCACTGTGGGGTGCAGCCATGGCTGGGTGGGAACTGCTTGTCACCTCCTTCCTGGGATGACCCATCCCCAGGGTTAGGCAGGCAGTGCAGGAGGGGCCTGAGCTGGAGGTACCAGGTGGGGGGAGGCCAAAGCAGACCTTCTCCCTGTACGGGGCTGAGATGACAGCAGCCATCTTCCAAAACCCATAATCACCTCCACTGGATCTGATGCATCCCACAAATAAAGGGATGGGGGCGAGGTATCATCAGTGGGGAGGAGGTGTCAGTGGGACCAGGTTCCCTGAGCACCCTTTTTCTCCTAGTGCCATTTCCTGGGCTTCCCTTTCCCTGCCCTCTTGTCCTGCCTCCTCCCCAGCCCCAGCCTGTCATGACACTTCATGCTCAATACCTTATTTCAGCTTTCCTCCCTCACATGCGTCTCCAGCCCCAAGCTCGGGACCTCTGGGGCCCTCCCCAACACATCCGCACCAGTCCCATTGGTGGAGAGCCACTGGTGTGACTGCTGGGCTGGGTTAAAGCGTGAGACCCTACGGGTACTTCCTTCTCCCACAGGCACTGCTGCTGCTGCTGCTTCAGTCGTGTCGCCTGCACCATGCAGCCCCCTCACCTCATCCTCTTCCTCTTTCTCGTCCTCCTCCTCCCTGGGATATGGGCAGACCCAGAGGGTAAGTGGGAGCCCTGACTCACCCCAACTGCTCTCACTCGCCCGGCTAGAGGACCCCACAGGTTCCTTTGGGGGCACGATCAGGCCACTGTCTCCTGCATGGGGGATGATGATCCCCAGCATCAAAGGGCCACTGCCCACCGTGCAGCACCCAAAGATGCCCTGTCCCTGCCCACCCTGCCTCAAGCTCAGGGCTTCATGCCCCACTGGCACAGGGGCTTGGGCACCCAAGCAGAAGTGGAGCCACGGGTCCCCAGCCAGGCCTGGTGTGGGGTTCTCCTGAAGATGCCTTCCTCCTGCAGGGAGCCTGTGGGCACCAGGGGAGTCTTAGCTCCATGTGGTGCTGTGAGCCCCTTCCAGCAGCCCCTTGTTTGTTGGGGAGCTGCATCTGTGAGAGGGTGTTTGGGGTGCTGCCATCGCACAGAGCGTTTCACAACAACCCTGTGAGACCTCACATTTCCAGGGAGGCAGCAGCAGACATTGGAATGCAGGACCCATCTCTGGGCTGGGCTACTCCCCTGCCACTGGCAGGGTTTGGTCTCCTTGAGCTCCTGATGTCCGGGAGCCCCCAAATCTAGACAAAATGCCCTTTCCCCTCCTCCATCCTTCACGTCCTCTTCACCATGATCAGGTCTCTGGCAGATCCGGGTCCTGGCATGGGTGCTTCTTTTGGAGGAAGCCTTGCCCGAAACAAATGCTGAGGTGCCCCCCACCATCCACTCTGCACAGCCAGACAGCAGGCACTGGGCAGGAGGGAGGCAGGGAGGGGAAGGGATGAGGTGCTTGAAATCCTGCATGGGAGAGAAATATCTCACTGAAAGTAAATTAGAGAAGGAAAAAGAGAAGTGGGGGCAGAGGAAGTTTAGACAGGAAAGCAACTCTTGGCAGGCAAGGAGGTGGGAGTCCAGTGAAGACATGGCTGGGGAGTTGCCAGGCTGCTGGGGGTCCCCGTGATGTGGGGCACAGAATCATAGAGCATAGAAAGAGCACAGAATCATAGGATGGTTTCGGTTGGAAGGGACCTTTCAAGGTCATCTAGGCCAACTCCCCAGCAATGACCAGGGACATTTTCAACTAGATCAGGTTGCTTAGAGCCCCATCCAACCTGCTCTAATGTTTCCAGGGATGGGGCATCTACCACCTCTCTGGACAACCTGTGCCAGTGTCTCATCACACTTAGTGCAAAAAATTTCTTCCTTATATCTTGTCTGAATCCCCTGTTTCCCCTCCACACACCCACACACACACCTCCCCCCCTCCACTCATCTCCTCTTCCTGCAGCACTTCCTATCCCCATCCTTTTTCCCAGCAGAGCCGCAGGTTCTCCAGCTGCTCCAGACCAGCCTCTTTGCCAACGTCAGCTCTGCCGAGGTGTCTGGGGTGGCTTTCCTGGGGGATGTGCCCATCTTTGTGCTGGATCCTGTTGATTGGAGCATCGAATTCCACTGGCCATGGGCCCGCCAGGCCATAGCCGAGGGTGATATGGGGAAGCTCTATTCCCACTCCAAGCTCTTTCTACACAATTTAATCCGATACGTGCATGAAACAGTCCAGCAGGTGCAACAGGACTGTGAGTATGGGGGAAACCCCAGCCAGAGCCCCAGCCCCTTGCCCCAGCTTCCAGCTGTGCCCTCCTCCCCACTGGGGTAGCATTTGTGGGGTCTCATGGGGTGCAACAGCTCCTGAAAGGGTAATGAGAAATGTTGCAGCTGACGGGGAACATGGCTAGCAGAGGTGGGGAGGGCAGCACACTGAAAATACCCCTCAGGGCTCCTGCTACCTGGCACAAGACAACCCTTCTGCACACCAGGGAGCTGCCACCAAATTTACCCAGGCTGCAGGATCCACACAGCGCAGATAAGGGAAAGAGAAAGTTGGGGGAAAATATTTTGGAGGACAGCACTCTGAGCAACCTCCCCATGCTAACTGACCCCATATCCACTCTGGCCCTCCAAGGCGACTGAGGGGTTGCAGGGTGTCCTGGTGCTTCCTGAACCATGACCTCCATCCCCTGCTGCCCATTGCACCCCACTGCCCATGGCACCCCTGCACCTGCCTCCAGCCACATCCTATGTCATGCCACCCATGTCCCACACACTCATGGGACCTCTCCACTGGCAGATCCATTGGTGATCCAGATCCGTGCAGGCTGTGTACTTCACCCTAACAGGACAAGCTGGGGCTTTTTGGATGTTGGGGAGGGTGGCAGAGACTTCATAGTTTACGACATGGAGAGGCAGCGCTGGGAGCCCCAGCAGACATCCCTGCAAGCAGACCTAACCAGCAAGTCCCTCACCAGCAAGAAGGCCATCACGGGGCTCCTGGAGCACATCTTATCCATCTCCTGCCAGAGCCACATCCTCACCCTGCAGAAGTACGGGAGAGCTGATCTGGAGAGACAAGGTGAGATGACCCCAATCCTTGCATGACCACCCCAAAGCCCCACACAACGGGGTCAAGTGGTGCCCCATCAGGGCTCCCCCCACCCCTTGGTTCTCACCCCCCAGAGCTGCCTGTGGCCACGGTCTTCGCCCGCACACCCCAACCAGACCAGCTCCTGCTGGTTTGCCGCGTCACCGGCTTCTACCCACGGCCCATCAGTGTGGCCTGGCTGCGGGACGGCCAGGAGGTGCCGCCAGGCCCGGCGCTCAACACCAGTGACATCCTGCCCAATGCTGACCTCACCTACCAGCTCCGCAGCGTCCTGGCCGTGGCCCCCCGTGATGGGCACAGCTACGCCTGCCGCGTGCGCCACCGCAGCCTGGGCACCCGCAGCCTTGTCATCCCATGGGGTAGGTGCTGCCCATGGGAGTGGGGCACAGGGTGCAGGTAGCAGCCACGGGTCCTGCGAAGGGCAGCTCCCGCCTGATGCTGCCATGCTTACATGGCTGCCCTCTTCTCTCCCTCTTCCAGAAAACCGCAGTGCAGCTACAACCCTTGGGATTGCCATTGCATTGCTGCTGCTTGTGGCCTCAGCCTCTGCTGGGGGAATCTGGTGGTGGAAGTGCAGGTGAGGTGTCCCTCCCACTGTCTGCTCGCAGGTTTGTGGGCAGATGGGTCAGACCAGGGGGTTGCAACAGCAGCAACTCTGCAGGCATGAACTCCCCAGCCCAGAGCATGGCTCACAGTTGCTCCCCCTTGCAAGAAAGGTAACAAGTCCACACAGGAGACCCAGAAATTCAACACTTGAGGCCTCACTGCCCACCCGGCACCACCTCTCCCCGCTTATCTCATCTCCCATCCCTGACCCATGAGCATCAACAGGGGTTTGCTGTGGAAAACCACTGCATTAAACAGCTACAAACTTCCGCAGCTGCACATGGCTCCTGTGGTTCTCACTCTCCTTTCCCCTCACAAGGTCCCCCCAGAAAACCCCTCGGTGTGCTGCAGAGACCCCCACATTCCATCCAGGAAGACTCTCCCTTTTCCTTGACGCTGGCCAATCTCCCCTGGCATGCCAGGAGAAGCAATTCCTCCACCAACCTCTCCCACATCTCACCATCTCCATGGCCAGTGTCTGTCCCTGGCAGAAGGGCAGTGACAACCTGGAGTCAGACCAGTGTGGGACCACTGAGTGGGATGGGGCATGGAGCAGGACACAAACCAGGGAGACATGAGGGATTTAAGCTATTTTGCTGGGGAGAGAAGGGAAAGGGAGGACCCAGGTGACATTTCCAATCCCTTGACGCAGGGAGGCATTTCACACAAGTGCAAAGCTGCTCCAGCTCCAGTGCTGATCTCACTGTCTGTCCAGGATGGTTTTGGGTTGGGATATCTTCCACTCCTGACTCCTGACCCCATGCCTGACTCCTGCCCCTGAAAAAGCTGGAGGGATGGGAGACACCCTCCCAATATGCCTGACAGTCATGAAAGCCATGCTGAGGCTCTGTGTTTGAGCAACATGCCCCCAAGAAGGGTGGTGTGGTGGGTTGACCTTGGCTGGCCACCAGGTGCCCACCAGCTGCTCTATCACTCCCCTTTCTCAGCTGGACAAGGGGGAGAAAATACAACAAAAGGCTTGTGGGTTGAGATAAGGACAGGGAGATCCCTCAGCAATTATCGTCACAGGCAAAACAGGCTCAAGTTGGGGAAATTCATTTATTGCCAATGAAAACCAGAGTAGGATAATGAGAAATAAGAACAAATCTAAAAACACCTTCCTCCCACCCTTCCCTTCTTTCCGGGCTCAACTTCACTCTTGACTTCTCATCCTCCCAAGTGGCACAGCAGGATGAGGAATGGAGATTGCCATCAGTTTATTATGCATTGTCTCTTGTTCCTTCCTCCTCACCCCGCTCCAGCATTGGGTCCCACCCATAGGAGACTGTCCTTCACAAGGGCTGCAGTTCTTCACAAACTGCTCCAGCATGAGTCCCTTCCATGGGGTGCAGACCTTCAGGAACAGACTGCTCCAGAACAGGTCCCTCACAGGGTCACAACTCCTATCACAAGACCTGCTGCAGCGTGGGCTCCTCTCCATGGGGTCACAGCTTCCTTCAGGCACATTCACCTACTCCAATGTGGGGTCCTCCATGGGCTGCAGGTAGATATCTGCTTCACCGTGGTCCTTCACCACAGGCTGCATGGGCACCATCCAGTGCCCGGAGCATCTCCTTCTTTTCCTGCTTCACTGACTTTGGTGTCTTCATAGTTGTTTCTTTCACATATTCTCACTTCTCTCTCCCAGCTGCTATTGCACAGCAGTTTTTACCACTTCTTAAATATGTTATCACAGAGGCACTACTACAAATATTGCAGATTGGCTCAGTCTTGGTTAGTGGCGAGTCTGTCTTTGAGCTGGCTAGAACTGGCTCTGTCAGACATGGGGGAAGCTTCTAGCATCTTCTCACAGAAGCCACCTCTACAGGCCTCCTGCTACCAAAACTTTGCCACATAAACCCAATACACTCTACAGAGTAAACCCCTGGGGGTTATCACAGGAGGAGGAGAAGGCCACCATTGGCCAAGCTCAGCCTACATCTTCTTGGGTGTCAGAGTGCTGCTGCAGCCAGCAGGGATGACTTTGCACCCACCCAAATGCCCCTGGTGCTTGCAGCTGCCGGTCAGAGCACCCTAGCCCTCTGCTAGCCATGCAACCTCCCCCTGGGGAACTCATCCAGCCAGGTCCTCCCCAAAACCTCAGCACCAGCCTCATTGGCTACTGGGGCCGCCTCATGACAGTGACACCACCAGAGCTGCCCAGGCAGAGCAGCCATGAGAAGAAGCATGCTGTAACAGCTGCTGCGGCCCCTTCCTCCTCCTGCTACGTTTGCTCCTGCACACTTGCCGCTGGCACCATGCAGCCCTCTCGCCACCTAGCCTTCCTCTTCCTTCTCCTCCTCCTTGGGACACGGGCAGATCCAGAAGGTAAGTGGAATCCCTGGCTCATCCCCACGTGCTCCCATCCCTGCAGTGTGGGACCCCACAGAGGTGGCAGGGGGTGGGCACAGACAGGCCACTGTCCCCATCACCAAGGGGCCACTCCCTATTGTGCAGTACCTAAAGGTGCCCTATCCCTTCCCACCTGCTCAAGGTTCCCTGACCCACACCGTCCTGCCTAGCCCAGCACAGCTGGCACTGGGGTTCAGGCGCCTGAGCAGCCAAGAGGCAAAGGGTCCCTCAGCCAGGTTTGAGGTGCTGGGGTGCTCCCAAGGATGCCTTCCTGTAGCAGGGAGCCTGTGGGCAGCAGGGGTTCCCAGCCCCTCACAGCACAACAGCCCTGCACTGGCCTCCAACACCTTGACCAGGTCCTGGGCCATGCCCTCAACCTGCAGGATCATTTCTCTTGCAATCAAAGGGTCCCTGGATCCTCTGCATTCTCCCTCTGTGAAACAATGCTCGAAGGTTCGTCCTGCAGCTACAACGAGCCTTCACCTGCAGCCCCAGCCTGTGTTTCCCATGCCAGGGGGGAGGTGCTGATTACATGCTGGCCGGGGCACTGCTCCAAAACAGGCTTCACTCTCCTCTGCTTACTACCAAAAGCCTCATTCGGTGCTGCAGCATTGAACATAGTCTCCTGCTTCATGTTAGGGTTCAGTCTTGAGCACTGCCTGAGAGCCCCTAACCTGGGGTGAAATGCCCCTCCCTCCCAGC
The DNA here is from genome assembly GCA_013400195.1 of Aramus guarauna. NCBI lineage: Eukaryota > Metazoa > Chordata > Aves > Gruiformes > Aramidae > Aramus > Aramus guarauna. Next base: position 11,741 of record VXBL01009196.1, read on the forward strand.
CCCCATGCCCCTGCACTATGTGCAGGTCTCCAGTGGATCCGGGTCTGGCATGGGTGCTCCTTGCTGGGGGAGCATCACCCCAAAACAGCACCGAGGTCCCCTCTGCCATCCGTTATACATGGGTAAGTGGCAGCTCCCAGAAGATCACAGTGGGGTGCTAAATGGCTAAAAAAAACCCCAAAATTAGAGGAGAAGCAGGAAGAGGCTCAGAGAGGCTGTGGACAGAAACTGCAAACTGAGTGAAGCCAGTGGATTTCCCCCACCCTGCCCATCTGCCCCATTTCGCTCTGCCTGTCCCCACCCTTCCTCCTGGGGCTCCCACCACCCCTTCATCCTCATGCACCACAATGCCGCTTCCTCTCCTCTCTCTCCCCACAGGCTCTTGTAAACTCCACCTTTTCCACACCCTCGTCTTCCACAACACCAGCTTTGTGGACGTTTCGGGCTGGGCCACCCTGGAAGACATTCTTTTTGCTACCCTGGAGAAATACACCGGGAACTTCCTCTACCTCTACCCATGGGTCTACCCAGCCCTGCCTGCAGCAGAGTGGGAGAACCTGCAAAACCTCTTCACGGCCTATCTGCACAACTTCATCCTGTCCCTGTCCAGTGACTCCAGGCTGTTCCAGATACCTTGTGAGTACCAGGTGCTTCAGCACCTCCTTGTCCAAGTCAGGGAGCTGTGAAAAGAAGCTCAGACCCACCAACAATAGCTTTCCGAAACAGGGGCTGGCAGGAGGGCAGGTAATGGGCCTCATTCTGGACCAGCAAGACCCCCAAACCACCCTGTCCTCTGCAGAGATTACACAGGGGCCATCTTAGTCCCCAGCACAAACCTTGGCCACGTTTAGCTCCAGTTACGCCCTCACACCAGCCACCCTTATTGCTCTGCAGGCACCCCAGATCCTACCAGAGAAGTCATCTGAGAAATGGAGTAGAAAGTCAAAGGGGCCTCTCTGCTCACGTTTGTGGGAAAAAGACACATGGAGTAAGCGCCTGGTCCCACATGCTGGTGTAGTGCAGGCAGGGCGCTGGGCAGAGTGCCACTGTCCTCCTACTCACCTGCACCCCATGTCCTGTCATTCCCCCAGAGCAGTGCTTCCTGCTTTGCCATGACTCCCAACCCTGCTGTGGCCAGGGAAAGCATGAGGACAATGAGCTACAGGCCTCAGAACAGGTTTCTCACCTGCAGAGTTTCCACCTGGTATAAAGCAGAGCAGTGACATGGGAATATAGAATATAGAATATAGAATACAAGATAGGATAGAATAGAATAGAACAGTTCAGTTCAGTTCAGTTAGAAAGGACCTGCCATGATCATCCAGTTCAACTGCCTGACCACTTCAGGGTTGACCAAAAGTTAAAGCAAATTATTAAGGGCACTGCCCAAATGCCTCTTAAACACTGACAGGCCTGGGGAATCAGCCACCTCTATAAAGAAGTTTCCTAATGTCAAGTCTGAATCTGCTCTGAGGTAGCTTTGAACCATTTCCATGCATCCTGTCCTGGATCCCAAGGAGAAGAGGTCAGGACCTCCCTCTCTACATTGCCTGCTCAGAAAGCTGCAGAGAGCAATGAGGTCACCCCTCAGGCTCCTTTTCTCCAAACTAGACAAGCCCAGAGTCCTCAGCAGCTCCTCACAGGACATGCCTTCCAGCCCAATCACCAGCTTGGTCATCCTTCTCTGGATGCATTCTAGTACCTTCGCATCCTTCTTAAATGATGGGGCCCAGAACTGCACATAGTACTCAAGGTGAGGCTGCACCAATGCTAAATACAGTGATCTCTTGAGCAGCTGCTTATGTTGTGTTTGATGCCTCCCAGGATGCGGTTTGCCCTCTTGGCAGCCAGGGCATGCTGCTAACTCATATCGAGTCTGCTGCCATCCAGCACCGCCAGGTCCCTTTCTGTAGGGATGCTCTCCAGCCAGTCCTCTGTCGATTTATATTTGTGTCCAGTGTAACTCTGCCTCAGGTGCAGAATCTGGCATTTGTCCCTGTTAAATTTCGTGCCTGATGATTGCTCAATGCTCCAACCTATCCAGATCCCTCTGCAAAGCCTCTTATCCCGCAAGAGAGTCAACAGCACCTCCCAGTTTGATATTGTCACCAAACTTGCTAATGGTGCATTCAACTCCTACATCCAGATCATTGATCAAAATATAAACAGCCCTGGCCATAGGATTGAGCCCTGAGGAACACCGCTGGTGACCCATTGCCAGCCAGATGTAGCCCCATTCGCTACAACCTTTTGAGCCCTGCTGTCCAGTCAGTTTTCACCCAGCGCCACATGAACCTGCTGATCTCACAGTTGGACAACTTGTCCAGAAGGATGCTGTAAGGGACAGTATCAAAAGCCTTACTAAAATCTACAAAAACTACATCCACTACCTTCCCTTCATGCATTAAATGGATGGCCTTGTTGTAGAAGGATATAAAATTAGTTACAGGACTTTCCCTTTGTGAACCGATGTTAACTATGCCTGATGATTGCATTGCCCTTTAAATGCCTTTCAATAGCACCCAGTATGATCTTCTCCATAATTTTTCCAGGTACTGAGGTTAGATTAACAGGTCTGTAGTTTCCTGCAGCTTCCCTCACATCCTTCTTGTAAACTGGACTAGCATTGGCTAGCTTGCAGTCAGCAGGGACTTCCTCAGACTCCCAAGACCTTTGGTAGATGATGGAGAGGTGTCCTGCCATAACATCTGCCAGCTCCTTCAGTACTCTAGAATGAATCTCGTCAGGCCTCATGGACTTGTGAACATTCAGCTGATACAGCTGGGCCCTGNTACTCTAGAATGAATCTCGTCAGGCCTCATGGACTTGTGAACATTCAGCTGATACAGCTGGGCCCTGACAGTTTCAGTGTCCCCAAAAGGAAAGTCACCGTTGCTGCAGTCATGGTCCTCTGACTCAGAGGACTGGGCAGCCCAAGGTCTGGTGTTATTAAAGACTGAGGCAAAAAAAAAGCATTGAATATCTCCACTTTTTCTTCATCCCTATTAGTCAGGTGACCATTTCCAACAACTATTGGTGCAATGTTTTCTTTAGACCTCCTCCTGCTATTAATGTACTTTAAAAAGCCTTTCCTGTTGTCTGACACAACACTGGCCAGATTCAACTCTAACCGAGCTTTGGCCTTTTGGGTCTTCTCCCTGTGGAGAATGACTTGGGGTGCAGAGGGAAGGGGAAAGGGCTGTGCCCAAAGAAGTGAGTGCCAGACTGCAATTTCAGGCTTCAGCTCGAGCTGCACATGTGATGCCCATCATCCCCGCCCCAGACCCCTTTGTGTTCCAGTGCTTCACTGGCTGCGACTTGTATTCCAATGGCTCCTATACCAAATTCTATCATCTGGCCTACAACGCCCATAACTTCCTCAGCTTTGATGTGGACAACAGCCACTGGGAGAGGCTCCAGGAGAGTGAGCTGGCAGTGCAAGTTGAGAGGCAGTTCAACACCTTCATCGGCTTCTCTGCAACCCTGCAGCACCTTCTCAATGTCACCTGTGTTGACCATATGAAGAAATTCATCGAGTATGGGAAGGCAGCTCTGGAGAG
>VXBL01009198.1:0-20419 GCA_013400195.1 Aramus guarauna
TGAGGGGGGGGAAAGTGTTTTCTCTTATTTCATTTTAAGAGGAAAAAAGATATTTAACAAAAGCACATGAAACTGTTTTGGATTCTGAATCCTGATAACGCAAGGGCACCTAAGCTAGAGAGAGAGCTTCAAATATAGTCCTCTGCAGCATTCCATGTTGTCTGGTTCAGGCACCATGTGCACTGGTTGTGGACTGTGTTGTGGCAAATCTTGCTCTTACATACTGACCAGGAAGAGCTAGAGAACTGTATAAAACAGGTGAGTCAGGCCTCGCAGTGAATTCTTCTCCCAGGCACAATAACATTTAGCCTTGGGGACATCAACACGGGTCCCATCTCACCAGGCTCCGGGTATCAGTCAGAGATCTATGGTTGATCTAATCACTCCACCCTCCAGGTATAGTCATGGGGAGATACTGAGCTCTTTTAGAGCCTCTCTCAAATGCCTGCTTCAGGTCCAATGCTCCACGCCTATGAGCTTCTGGTCTGGGTTATTCATCTTCGTGGAAGCTCAGGCTGGCTAGGTGAGATGCAAATCTCTGCACTGCAGGCATCCATATTGTCATATGAGCCCTATACGCTGTGCCTCAAATCTGCATTTCTTTTTGAACCTAGCCTTAAATCTGACCTTAAGCACCTTAAGGGCTGGTCCCAATATCACCTGAAAATCAGTAGCAGAAGCCACATTCAGTCAAATCAAGAAGGACAGGCGCTCCTTCATTCATAAAACCATCCAGTCTCCCGCTCTGCTCATCTGAAAACAATTGCCTTTAATAAAAGAAATATCTAAAAGGTGTCTGGATCATGTAATCAGCCTTCCATGCCAGACCCTCAGATAGCAGAAACCAGCGTATCTTTCATAGATCTATAATGTTTTATAGGGGTTAAGGATATGGCTTGCTGTTTTTACCCCAAAATCACATACAATTTTATATAAATAAATTTACACTATTCAAAACATAGCAGACTGTGATTTTGTTTATTTAATCTGAAGCAATTTAACAAACTGACCCAAAGAAAAGTATTTCAAATACCGTGACTTATAAATGTCAGTTGTTGGGGTTTTGTAAAGAAACAATAAGACAGATGATGTGTTAGATTAACCTGAGCTAAGAAAATAGAGACATAGCCAAAATTATAGACAAAGACTAATATCTGTGCAAGGAAACATGCTGAAAACAAACTAAGTTTGACCTCCAGTAATACTAGCAGCTGGGCTATATGTGCATGTAATTTCAGACCTGTTCATTTTAGCAATTTTTTTTCAGTCCATTTTGCTGAACTGTTCCCAATAAATTAAGTCTTGGGTGAGTTTTCTGCTATTTTCTTTTCTTTCTCTAAGGAAATCCTTCAGACCAATCTACTGAGGAATAAAATTAAAGTTCATCCTATGGCCTGTTGCTGTATAAATTTCCATAAGAAAAAAAATAATTATGCTATGGCCCAAAATGCTGAAGTAGTGAATTAGCACATTACCTGTGGATTCCTATCAGGCATCAAAATTTTCTCAACCAACTACTTCAACCTGATTTTTCCTTTCAAAGGTACAATTTTACACACGTTTTGTCTCCACATTGTGGTTGTCTTTCAATGTGGCAGCCAGTTCTCAGCTTGCTGCCACATTGGGCTGCAATTTACTGCCCCTTTTGAGGTGCCATGCTGTAAAGTGGAACAGAGAAGAATTTTTGTCTATGGCATTTTGGATTTTTTTTAAAGCTGGATTCAGTGTTTATTTCAGTGTATCAGCATGATGCAGAGGTGTAATAAATCACAGCCAGAGATGAGCAGACAGGAACCAAAGTCTCTTAAAATGGTCGTTTCTCTGGAGAAAAGATATGTGCTATTGCACCCTAACCTATCTTGGAGAAATGTGGCTATCAAAAGGTCAGTGGGGGAAAAATACTTTTGATAAGATTAATAAAAGATTGGGATAAGGATTTTGTCTGGCAGGGGAGATGTTGGCGAGGGTGGAGGTGTAGTGTTAAGACAGGAGCACTCAGCTGAGATGCTCTCTCAGATTGTGTTTCCCTTCTAAAACCCCTATACGAGACTTAGATATTTGCATGCACATTGAAAATAATACTTGAAATCTGAATGACAGCTCCTCATCTGAGAGTGAATAGGGTATCTCCAGATGTGAACCTAGATCTCATTCAAATCTAATATAAAGTACATCTTGCAAAAATTTATTCTTTTAAAAATTATCTCCCTTTTCTTGTGTGTTTACAACAGTATGTGAGCTTTATGCCATGCTTACATGAAAATGCCAGAGCTCGTTTGTGATATGTTATTTATGAGTTTTCATAGAACTCTCACATCTCATGATTTTCCTGGAGACTGCGCAGTACTTATAATTTTGAATTACAAGAGTTTAAGGACAGTGCAATCTAAAACATGCTCTTAATGTGATGCAACATTAGCATGCGACAAATATGAACACCTTATTAAAAAAATATTAGAAATGATTGCTACATAAGTGGGATAAAGAAATGTGCTAATCTATTTCTTTTGGAAAATAACCAAGCCAGTATTCAAGATGGCTCCCTTATGCATGGAGCATGTGTAAGGCAGGAACCTCTGTCCTTGAGTATTGCGTATGATCTAGAAAAAAGATATATTTAATTGTATATTTTAATATTTGAATAGCACCGTTCATCTTCTACCGTAAGACTTATACCTCTGGTATGAAAGACATGTGAGATTGGATGCTGTTGGCATGAATATTTAGGACTCCAGGATTGTGTTTCCGCTGCTGGACAGCCAGGGACAAATAATTTCTCTGATCAGGGCTTTTATGACTCTACTAAAATTGATTAATAATAACACTCCACTACTTTGCAAAATGATAAATATACATTGACAAAACATGAAGTCTAATATCTAGAGCATTATTTATTTAATTCAAATTTCTTCTTCCATATGCCCTTGGTACCTAAGTACCTTTAAATTCCTCTAAAGAACAGAGTTGGGAAAGGGGGTGAAAAGTGTCAGCTGACACTTCAAAGAGTCCTCAGAGAGGCAAAACATTTTTGTATCAGACATTATTTTTTTTATGCTGTCTAAATGACATCAGTGAGCAAGAATTTAAGTTTCAAACCCAAGACAGAATCTCTAACACTGCAGGTTTCTCCACCCCTCTGGGTTACACTGAAAGTTTCTCTTTAGGAAAAAAATTTATTCTCCTTACTCACAGGTAAGATGACTCACGATCACATACTCTTCTTTCTGGAGGACTTCTGTCTTAATTCAGTGACTGGGTAGTTGTTCACTGTATGGTTTCAAGTCTTGTTTAACACCCATCATGCAAATTTTGATCAAGATTTATTTTGTCAATCACTCACAACCATGACTTATCAATCCATTTTGTATAGATTCACTTGCAAGCATACATATAGCTATTCCGTAACACTGGTCCATCGCAAGGGAGTACAGTAAATACCTCTTTGAGATATTAAAAAAGATAATAAAAAATGCAGTATTATATGCCTACTGAAAAAACCCCACTGATTTGGTATGTGGTTAAAGCACCTCACCTGAGCGCTGAAGATATGAAGAAAACAGTCCTGACTCTGATCTGTCGGTCATAAGAGTGGTTTGGAGACAATTCAACTTCAGCAATTTACAGTTTACACAGAACTATGGCATAGCAGCCAGAAAGGATCCTGAATTATCAGACTTTAGGAACCTTCGATGGAGCAGCACTGAGCCAACACCACATACTCTGCACATAGCCAGGGAGGAAAAGGAACTGCTGTGTGTCTGTCTACCTAACCACGCTCCGGTGTGCATGAGATTTTCATCGTGAATAGGAAAAATCTGTGCTAATTACCATTTTCAAAAATTATGTTTAACCACCTTGTATTCTCACAAGGTAGCATATGGGTGCGTTTCAAACTGTTAACTCCTCTTTCAGTGTGGTGATAAAATTCCCCCCTTTTAGATTACAGATATAGAGCTCTTACAGCTATTATTAAAAAAAACCAAACCAAACAAACAAACAAAAAAAAACAACAAAAAAACCCCACCAAAACAAAACAACAAACCACTCTGTCTTGCTAGCTCAGTTGAGAGAGTTTTAGAGACGGGTAAGTTCTGCATTACCCTGTTCATGCTGAGCAAATGTATTGTCTTGGCATTGACAGTTTTACAACTTGATTTAAAAATAGTTCTGTTAAAATGCTTTAAATGTCATGTGCCTTCTGTCTCTCCTTTATTCTTCAACTTCAAAGCTTCTAAAGCATCTATTATCTGAGTTTATGGGCTTTAATTACCTATCTCACATGTTGGTATGGGCTTTGAGATACTGACTGCTTAATCACCTGTTCCACAGTAGTTTTTAACTTTTTTGCTTGTTTGTTTTTTTGTACTTCCTCTTCTGGACAGGCTTTCTTTTTATTACATTTTCCTGTTCCATATCAGTATCTGAACCCATTATAGAGTGTTATAAACCAGCATCTTTTCCTAAGCATAGTCTTGAATATAAAATACTATACTTTATATTCCTCCTAATTTTACATGAAATTTGAGCACTAATGTCTGAAATACATTTACCCAATTGCAAGCTTGCAGAGGCATGAATGGTATCAGCTATTTTTTAAATGTGTACCTTCTCCCTTCAGAGATTTTTTTAATTACGTTTTCATGCTGACATTGTACTAGAACAGAAAAGGACAAGTTACAATGCTTTTAAAACGTTGTTGATCCCCTTCTACCTATAGAATCTCCACTGTTGATCCGTTTTCTGAGAAATAAGTCAGATAAAATTTAATTTTACAGGAAATATCTCTTCATTCCTGGAAACTCCACTCCCTTTTACGTACTCAAATCACCATTCATTTTTCTAGTGATCTGCAGCTCTTTTATAAACTTCACATTCAAATAGTGTGTCTTACACATAATGCTGAGAATCACATTATTTTCATTCTTTTCACCAGATGCATTGACTCATCATGTCTTATTTCATTAGCCACAGTACAGTATGACAGTATATACACTTCAACAATATAAACAGATGTGGCCTGACTTTTAACTCTCTGTTTGTCCTTTGAGAACCAAATTCTGAAAGCTGATTAATTTTTCAAGATTCCTGAAATCCCTCATTTGGTTTCAAGCATGTGTATCCATGGAAATATCCATGGAATATATGGAAAATCTGTTACCATGAATGCAACCTACTTACCTGATATATTTTTGTATCTATCTGCTGGATTTTTTATTTAGTTGTAGTTTTCATTTCAACCCTACTAATTTAATCACACTGAAGACAAGGATAAGTACAGGGGATGTATTGTTAAAGGATATTTCTAGACTTATGCATGCCAAATGGAATTGAAACTCATTAGTGACCCTGTTTCTGTTATGAAAATCATGACAACTTTGTAAAATATACATTTAAGTTATGTTATGACATTCATGTCCAGAAAAAGGGATTTGATCAGTTAATATGAAAACTACCAGAGTAGCTCCATTAATCAGATTTTGTTTCTTCTACAGATCTGAATGTAAACAGTTGAGCAAGTGTGAGTTTATAAAATGTGTTTATTATGTTATCCTTTTAACCTCATGAACTCTTTAGTATATTTAATGTAGAATTGCATCAATCACTCTTTTCTAGACAACACTCAGTGTAGATACTTTGCATTCCTGAGAAATCTCATGAATAAAAAAAAAAAGTGGGAGAAAATATTTAATATTTTAAAAATTCTAGACAAAAGGATTTTTACCAATTTTTAGTTTCCCTGGGGATGGTAAATCCCTGCTGTCCTACAGCAGGGCCAGGTAGACTGCCCCAAGCCTAGTTCCTGACTTTTTCTTTACTTCCCCAAGGGCAAAGGACAGTGCAACTGTGAACCACTGCTCCCCAGTCCAGCCTGGCTCAACAGTACTGGAAAAGTGTGGTGGGGCTTAGAAGCCAACTACAGGTATGGGCAGAGCAACACTGAGCTAGCTGGCACAGACATACAGTGGCTAGGAATCAATACATGGCCTGGACGCCAAGTCCCGAGGTGTTTAAAAAGCTTTGTTATGAGGGAAAGAGATACAAGGGACCAGAAATACCCCAGCAAGTTCCCCATGAAGTTGACAGAGAAAGGTAGGTACCTCTTTTCTGTCAATGTATCTGCCCAGTGGCCCAGCCCTCAAAGAAGGAATAGTGTATGCACCCCTCATCATCACAGTCATGAACTTTGCAAGATAGGAGATTAAACTTTCAAACCTCCTGTTGTGGTTTAACCCCAGCCAGTAATTGAGCACCATGCAGCTGCTAGCTCACCCCTCCCTCCTCAAGGGGATGGGGAGGAGGATGGAAAAAACCCCCAAACCAACATGGGTTGAGATAAAGACAGTTTAATAGGATAACAAAGGAAGAGAATAATAACAACAACAACAACAATAATAATAATGTTTATAAAACAAGTGATGCACAAATGCAATTGCTCACCACATGTGAAGAAAAAGCGATGCCCAGTCTGTTTCCGAGCAGCAATCTCACATGCTGGCTAGTTTCCCCAGTTACATATGGAGCATGATGTTCTATGGCAGGGAATATCCCTTTGGCCAGTCTGGGTCAGCTGTCCTGGCTGTGCTCTCCCAGCTTCTTCTGCACCTGGCAGGGAGTGGGAAGCTGAAAAGTCTTTGACTTAGTGTAGACACACACACCTACCCAGCAACAACTAAAACATCAGGGTAGTATCAACATTATTCTCACACTAAACCCAAACCACAGCACTATACCTGCTACTAGAAAGAGAAATAACTCTATATCTCAGCCAAAACCAGGACACGTCCCCAGGCTAGAACGACCTTTAAACCACCCCTCCTTCTTCCGATTATGGTCTTTAGCTTGCTAAGCAACAGCAGATGCTGCTGACACCTCAAACACAAATCCGCTTCCCTGTGCCAACCCTCTAGCACTTTAGCATTGGGCAAAATCACCTGTCAAGCAAGGAAGCACATACTGCATTAAACTTATTTAAGAGGAGGCAGAGTAGATGGTCTGAATTGCTGGATTCTAGGGCTTGGCAGACTTTGGCAGCTCAGATCTATCCCTTCCTTCACCGATGTTCTTTGAGAAGGGGCAGAGCATGCAGGCAGAGGAAGATGACTGAATAGACAGCTCTCTTGATCCATTCTTTGATGTAAGAGAGATCACATCTGGGCCTTGTCCATCTAAGCTGGAATGTTCTCACCTATGGCTTTTACACTAAAAACATTTTATTTAATATGTAATATCAAAGCAGTTCCAGCTTATTCTCTAAATTACATTAAGGCTATTTTGTATCTATAATAGATTATTCTTTTGATATATACAATTAAACAGCAAGCACAATGTTTGTACAATCAAGAGTTCAGCTACCTGTAGATTCCCCAAAGCAAAAAAGAGCTGCTAGATCATGGCTGCCATCAATGAACACTCACCCCACCCCCACTCCATGTTAGCTCCCTGCATTAGTGATGGCTCAGTAGAAACTGAAAAAAACTGGAAGATATTTCTTAATTAGAATCATAGAATCATAGAATGGCTTGGGTTGAAAGGGATCTTAAAGATCATCGAGTCCAGCCCTGCCAAGTCCACCATTTAAACCATGTCCCTAAGCACCACATCTACACATCTTTTAAATACCTCCAGGGATGGTGACTCAACCANTTAGTGCAAAGTACAGAGGACGATCACTTCCCTAGTCCTGCTGGCCACACTAGGTCTGATACAAGCCAGGATGCTGTTGGCCTTCTTGGCCACCAGGGAATGCTGCTGGCTCATATTCAGCTGGCTGTTGACCGACAACCCCAGGTCTTTTTCTGCCAGGCAGCGTTCCAGCCACTCTTCCCCAAGCCTGTAGCATTGCTTGGGGTGGTTGTGACCCAAGTGCAGGAGCTGGCACTGAATCATGTTGAACCTCACGCAGTTGTCCTCGGCCCATGGATTCCGCCTGTCCATGTCCCTCTGTAAAGCCTTCCTACCCTCAAGCAGATCAACACTCCCACCCAACTTGGTGTTGTCTGCAAACTTACTGCAGGTGCACTAGATTCCCTTTCCAGATCATTGATAAAGATGTAAACTAGAACTGACCTCAATACTGAGCCCTGGGGAACACTGCTTGTGACTGGCCGCCAGCTGGATTTAACTCCATTCACCCACAGTTCTTTGGGCCTAGTCATCCAGCCAGATCATCTAGTTCCAGCAACTCTGCCATAGGCAGGGACACCCTCCACTAGACCAGGTTGCCCAAAGCCCCATCCAACCTGGCCTTGAACATTTCCAGGGAGGGGATATCCACAAATTCTCTGGGCAACCTGTTCCAGTGCCTCACCACCCTCATCGTAAAAAATTTCTTCCTTATGTCTAATCTAAATCTACCCTCTTTCAACTTAAAGCCATTACCCCTTGTCCTGTCACTCCATGCCCTTGTAAACAGTCCCTCTCCAGCTTTCCTGTAGGCCCCTTCAGGTACTGGAAGGCTGCTCTAAGGTCTCCCCAGAGCCTTCTCTTCTCCAGGCTGAACAACCCCAGCTCTTTCAGCCTGACTTCATAGGAGAGGTGCTCCCAGCCCTCTGATCATCTTCATGGCCTCCTCTGGACTCTCTCCAACAGCTCCATGTCCTTCTTATGTTGGGGGTCCCAGAGCTGAACGCACTACTCAGTACTTCCTAATCTGAGGCCTCGAGTATCATCCCCACAGAACCAGAATGATTGCTGAACTCACCATCAAATTTTTGGTGACACAGTGCTCTGAGAGCTGTTACCTGTTTGGGATTTGGTGGCTTTTTCCAAGTCTATAGCAATGCATGACCTGTTACGATGCTGGTGAGTGACTCTGCATCCTCACTGAAATCACAGATGACATGATTGCACTATTATTCCCTATTCAGCAATTTGGTTTTGTTTTTAAATTAACCTCATTATGTAGGAATGCAAGATATTTTAGGATAAACTGAGACAAGGAGACCCCTCAAGGTCTGTTTCTCTTTCGAGTTAACATACCATGAACTGCAATGAACCAGCTCATGAGCTTCATCTTTCACCCCCATTCACCTGGCAGATGCTCTTCATGGTATGTGAAAAGTAATTCATTAAACTGGCTGCAAAGGGCAAACCTCAGAGTGATTTTACTTACTGTCTTGGTTCTTTTGTTCATTATACACCAAGTAGCAACAGGTAAACTTGTTTTATTTTATCACCTTACTCATATACCATAGTTGTGCAAATGAGATGCTTGTCTCAGTATGAAGAGCACTTTGGTCTGTTTAGTCAAGCTGGAAAGGAGATGGATGAAGACATGAAGAAGGAAAAAGAAATAAAAGTCAAAAGGGAAAGTTTGAAAGAGGGAAGAATTTTAGTGAATGAGGGAATATACAGTGTATACATTGCATAAAACCTGTGGGTATTTGGTACCTTCCAGTAAAAGATTATATGCACTTATTTTTAGGAAACCTATTAAATCAACCAACCTTTAAAATGTTTCTGAGCCAGATAAGACCATCAGAACTGACACCTAGGGCTGAAGGAAAGTCCCAGAGCTTTTTACCAGATGATCATCAGTAACTTGTCTCTCAGGGAAAAATTACATACAGTGAGACAAATATAGGGTAATTTTTCATACTGTGGACCCTGTCTACTTTCAGCACTGTTGGAAATCCTAAACTAGAAAGTACATTTAGTCATGATACACATACATAGCTATACATCATAGGATGGATCTACATCAGGTGAATTTGTCTGAGGTCATTTTTAAACTCATATACACTTATGGTCAGAATCCCACAGCCATGAATCCTACAGTTTAATTATATGCATCATGAAAATGTACTTCTTTTAAACCTTCTACATTATAATTTTTGTGTCCTGAGAAATTATAACTTCTCCTTATAACTTCTCCCCAGTACTGATCATGACTTTATAATCCTATGAAATCTCTACAGTCCACTCTTTTCATAGCTATTGCATGTATAGACTCCAATGCTTATAAAACCTGTTCATGTCTTATGCAAATCTCTGGTTTGGAAAATTATTTTCAGCTCATGAATTTGCACTAACTGAATGTCTGACTCACTGTTGATTTAATTAAACGGAAACACCTCCTATGAATCACAGTATTTGTTTGAAGGAGTTAAAAAATAATCTGAAATGTGTATATAAGTTTCACTGCGGACATCCATCTTTTATTCAGAAAGTGGAGCATGGTTTCACAACTCGATTTGTACTGTCAATTATGTAACTACTATAAGTGGTAAGAAGATATCGCACATCAACACAACCAGATCAAAATGCTTTTACCTCTCAGTCCAAAAAACCAGTAGAGATAACAAGAGTATGCCCTAATTATGTAGTCTTTTCTGTACTAACTGCTCATGATTTTTATAGATGTCATTCAATGCTGAGCTCCTATATTTTACTAGATGCTAAATTAAGCACAAAACAACCACTAGATGGCATTTGTTAGCTATCAATGAAGTAAATCAGACTAGCTCTAGAGGACTAAAGGGAAAGGATTTAACTACTAGTAACTGTCATCTGGATGGTTTTAGGTGAAAAATGCTGTGATTTACGGAGGGGAACAAAATAATTAGGGCTAAAAGTAAATCCAGAGCATCTGAGACACAAAATAAACAAGCTCAGCTAGTCCAAAAGAAAATTCCTGGCAAGAAAAAAAATACATTTGAGCCTGACTGACATGCAAGCAAGAAGCTCCCCAGTGCTTCTCACAGGTAAGGGCTGCTTCACTTTCCGGACACAGAAGGTGCATTCCTGCACGTCCAAGCAGCTCAAAGCCCTACCCTGCTCTCCTGTATCCCCCATTTCACCGAGATCCCACCCCACACTCTGGGGTCTTGGTCCCAGTCACCCCCATCGAGCAGCATCGCTGCCCCTGCGATCCGGAGCTCCGACCCTGAACTCCGTGGGCTCCACCAGGCATCAGCCCAGGGCCTGCAGTGCAGGACGCAGCGCGACGCACAGCTTTCTGGCACACGCAGTTTTGCGCAGATCAGGGTACACTCGCTCACAGCTGTGACCCAAAAGTTCCTACTGCTAGTACATTTTGTGCATATTCCTGCATATATTATTGTTGGGGTTTTTTGGTCATGGTTTTGACCAAAAAAAACCCCAAACAAATCTCTATTTCTAGTACTTCTCTAGCTGATGAACTCTTCTTGTAGAACTGATGTTGATGCTTTTAGCCTTCTCAGACACAGAGATGATTTCAAAATCATTTCCAGCGTCTCTGTGGCCCACATCAACACATTTCTATCTTAGATACATGACCATAGCAAGCACATGGGAAAGGCTGACTCAGGACCTGCTGCCCGTGGTTAATGTTTCACATCTCAAAGAGAAGTAGTTACACTTCTACGGCACAACTGCTACGCAGGATGCAGCTGATCAGCACAGTCTACAGTTTACTGATCGGTTGCTTAGGGTATTTTTTTTTCCTTTGGGAGCTGATTTGATGCTGAAGTGTTCGTGCTTGGCCCCAGCCTCAGTTATCCTGCACGTGTTGCAGCCATGTCCGTGTCTGGGTGCTCACCCTGCTCGCCCGGACCCTGGCTCGCTGACCTGCCACCCCAGCTGGCCCTCGTCATGTCCTTGTCCCCACAGCCCTGCCCGGCCATCTCGCACTGTCTCTGACCCTGGATCCCCTCACTGGGCCTCATCCTGCCCCGCCTGCACCGTGACATCCCAGCCAGGCCTCTGCCACTTGGACTGTTCTGTGCAAGTAGGGCACTATAAACCAACTGATGGAAAAGGTCACAAAATACATGATTTTTCTATTAAAGAAATGTAGAAGAAAACATCTGAGGCTATTCATCACAAACCTCAGTTGAAATCTGAAAAATTTGCTTGAAAAGCAACCTTGACAAAGGTTGGGGGATGCCTCTTTTCCTGCCTTTGCATCCCAGTGCCTCCGCGCCCTGAGCAGCTCTGTCATCCTGACCGTTGGGGTGCACCAGGGATGGCTGTGGTGCGGGACAGGGAGCGGTCTGACTTGGACGTAGGATGTAAGGCACTGGAGGGCATTTCCAAATCTTTTTGCTTTGTTTTGTTTTCAGCCAAAGGCTTTTCAGCTGTCAGGTGTTCTCCCTTTCCAACAAAAATAAAAGATTAAATTGTCTGCAGAAACCAGACACATTAAAAAAAATGTCCTTCTAAAGAAAACTCAATATCCTGTTGGAAAATAGCTTCAGTGGAAAACAACCAGCAAGAACCTTGTGCAGTTTTATCCCAAGGCCAATTGTTTCTCTTAAAACCTAACCCACTTTTAGAGACCAACAAACTACAATTGTTCAATGTAAGAGAAAGAAAAAAAAAACAGAAAATATGTCCCCGTGGTCACTGAAAGGAGTGTGTCAAATGTGAACACAGACTAATATATCAAGCATCTGTTTATTTAATTAAGGAGACTGAGACACGATTATGCAGACCATACAGTTAGCATTGCTGTTGATTTTTTGAGGGCATTTTGCCAAGCATTTTGAGGAACCAAAGTAGTATTTGTAAATCAACAGCTTATAATATTAGCACTCATGTATTATTTAAGCTGGAAATAACATTCAAAGTCTGTTACAAAGTTTTCAAGTGTGTTTAAATTGTGTTGTTGTATTATCATTTGTAACAGAGAGCTTATATGTGATTTTTATTTATATAATTTATTTTCAAGATGAAGAGAATTGAAGAACTGGACATTCTTGATGCTGGTTTTATTCCATGTAGAATATTCTTTGGGGATCATCATATCGGACAGTCTGATACCTGTATTGCAATAGTTTTATTAAAGAAGTACTGCATACCTGATATTAAAATGAAAAAGAAGCAATAATATCATGGCTGAAATATTCATAGCTTTGGTAATGAAATATTAATTTCAGTTAATAATTATTGTGTTGTTATTTAATTTTATGTTCTTTAGAGCTGAAGCAAACAAGAGCTGTATTTTCAAATGTAAATCCTGTTAACATTTCCAAATTGATTTTGTTTAATTATTACTACACATGCAAAATAAATTTATAAAAAGCAAAGACAATTAGGAAAAGTTTGTGATGACTTAAAATTTTCCGTAATGAAAAGCTAATGAAAGATTTGTATAACAGTAAAGTCATCAAAACTAGGCTTAACTGAGATTTAATCATGATACTGTAGGCTCACATACAAGTTAAAATTGAAGAAAAACCTCTTTGCCCCATGTTTGCAAATAGCAAAAACACACTGGGGAAGAGGCAATTGAATCAAATATTGGGTCAAAATGCACATAAGTGTTAATGAATGTGTGCTCGTTGCTCAGACAGTATTGCCTAGCCAGTTCTGACCAAGAGAAATACGGTAGCTGAAGGCTTAAAACGATATTTTGAAAAGACATGATATAATTAAAGGCATTGATGAGGCAGGTTGGCCCATAATCTGTGTGCATAGCAGAGGTACTGATATTTTTCCAGCCATGCTTTTGAATTTCAAAGTGTCTGCAGATGAATCCCATTGCTCCCTTCACAGAAAGAACCTACAGACTATGCAAAAAATGCATCAAAGGTGCCCAGAGCAGGCAGCTCCTTCTGGCAGTCTCTCGAGAAAACTTCATTCCTAGTTCACTAGTGTCATCTGGTGGCCACACCGCAAACAAATGTTGTATTTCATAAGGGTTTTGCACGCCTTGTTAAGAGCTGGCTGAGAGCCCGGTTCCTGTACACAGCCTCACCGCAGGACAGAAACCCTTCTCTCGGGCCTTCACGTCTTGTTTCGCCCTGCTCATTTCGTTGTTCCTTCCTATTCTTCGTGCCGATCACCCTCCCCTTTAGTTCTCTCCGATACAGCAGAGATCCTAGCTGAAGTCTGTAGAGGAGAAGTGATCCCTGGGGGTGGGTCACTGAAATCTGTGAGCTCCCATCGGTAGGGGAAGACTGCTTTGAGGTACGTGGGGATACCCCACAACTGAGCAACCCTCCTGCTTGTCTCTGAGCTGCACTTAGGGCTGATGAAAGAAAACTAAAACCATTGGACTGTGACTGTGAGAGAGCAATTGAGATTTGAGCTCCATGAGAGGCAAGAGAGTTTTTAAATATGATCTAGATTTAATTCCCGACATCTGCACTATTTATTCTTCTTTCCCATAACTACTCTTACTGCTCAACTACTCTTTGTTGACTCCTGGGAATGAGTAAGTTCAGAGATGAACATGATTAAGATACAAAAGGGATGGCTGAAAGCTAGCAAATGCCTGTGACATCTGCTCTTACTGGAGGAGGTGGAGATACTGAAGACAAAAGTCAAGTTCCTCCTTCACTCCATTCTTAGGAGAGCCAAGAATAAATAATGGTTCATTCTTATTCTTGGGAATGCAAAATACAAAGAAAGGTAGAGTGAGCCAGCAGCTAGAGAGGCCAGCTCTGCTTGTAAACTACATGTGTGGAAGTTTTCCATAGAAAAAGATTTCTCCGTGTACTTTTGGCAATGGTCAGTGATTTACTTAAATATATGTTTAATACAAACAGATCATATTTTGAGTTGCTGAATTTCAACGACTACCTGATGAAGCTGATAAAAAAAAAATCAACTTTATAAAGACTTCGTGTATTAATGTTGTATTTTTCCTGGACCTACAGCATATTTCTCGCAGATTGCTGAAGGCTATAAGAAAAATAAATAACTGGCACTAAATTATATGACAGCTACGTCTAATTTTTTTTTTTTTAAATTTTTATTTTTCCCCACAGAGAACAGTAACTCCCATAGTGGACACTCCTCTCTAGGTTTCCCCGTACAAATTGCATAGGGTGGACAATAATGAGCCAGGCTTTTATAACCATCTAAGATTTTCATTCCACCCTTCAGGGAACACCAGTACCATCAATATGTGCCTGTAAATCTTGTCTCATTTAGTCAATCAAACAATCTGCTAAAAAATACCTGCCCAGTAAATATTCAAAATGCATCCAGAACATGATTTAACAAATCCTGAGACTTTATTGTTAAAATAAAACGGAGGTATGCAATAGCTTAATCATACATATTGTTATTGCACATGACTGTGAAGCCATGGAAGTTCTGAAGTTCAGTTTTGTCCCATACAATAGAAGAAGATGAAATCTTAGGATTTTTCATAAAATTAAGTATTAAAAAATATTTAATTTTCAATTATAATTGAAATAATGAAGTAAAATGGAATCACTTCATTGTCATTAGAATGCTTAGATAAATGCACAGAGAACATTGTTATAACTGTTACAAATTTCACTGAGCCAGCATTTTCTACCTATAAACTGTTCTAAAGTAAGATTTTTTGAGAACTATACTCTTTTATCTTCTAGTGCTGCTTCTCTTTAAAGGTTAGAAGATGCTAAACTACGCTGCCATTTTTTTCACTAAAATTACTTTTGTTGAACATCTCCGTTCTGGACACTCCCACTTCAGAATGGCAGTTTTTAGAAAAATGATACTATTAAAAAAACCAAAAACTTGCTTGCTAATATAACAATATGATGCAAACATTTGAAAGCAAATTAAATGCAGTCTTTGTCTCTTTCTTTTGCCTTTTCTATCTGTTCCTGAAGAGACCGTTGCATGACAGCGCGTCACTTACATCAGATAGAGAGAGCCTTAGCTAACTCCCTTCAGAGCATCCATCTCACTGAAGACCTCCTACACCCTTATAATCACAGTTACTTAGGAAGCAAACCTAAATACATTCAACCTTGCAATACTCCTGCAAAGACAGTGTTATCGTTTCTATTTTTACACGCACAACTGCAGTAGAAAGGATCTGACGTTCCCAAGCAGGGACTACACCCAGGTCTCCCCAGCTAACACCCCGAGCACTGACGTATACAGAAACTGTAATAAATTAATCTCCCACTGGTACTAAAGTGATCCAGGCTGCACCGCGTGCTTTTCCAAGGCAAGGGGAGTGCTGGCAGTGATCACGCACATGTGTGGGTGGATGATGTCTGGGACTAATACGTCACCGGAATTTTGACATCATAACGTGTACATTTAGTATTTCTAGCTGATAGGGTTATGAGGGGAGACCATGCTGAGTACCTCTTATAAGAGTGTTGTTTATACTATATGATATAGTATTTAATTACAAAATAAGGCAGGTTTTTTTCGTTGTTTCTTCAGAACTCTTTCTCATGGATTTCTAGTTGTTCGCTGTTCCTGTGTCATGACTCGAAAATACTAATTTTCTCTCTCTCCTGCTCTGTGTCATTCATTTTTCTGCTCTTTATGTACTTTTGCCTTTAAAATGACCCATGACCTACTCCTTTCATCTACTAAAAATATGTAGTATAGCCCCTCATTTTATCTAAATGTTAATTTATAATTTTTTCTGTATTTTACACTTCTGGATAGCAAAATAATTTAATCAAATACTAAATTTTTGTAATAGAAAAAATACATCCTCCATGCAAGGCTTTTTGGAAAACAAGATCCTTTTTTTTTTTTTTTTTTTGCCTTATCATAAGACCATTTTAATATCTCTTTATATACCTACAATTGGACTGCTAGCTTGGTATATAACCTTAACTGACTTCCATTTGAATACATTTTTCTAAAGATCACAACATGATATTTTGGATTATTAAACCAACAACTGAGACATGATTTTCCTCACAGATTCAAGGTATTCCAGAATAATAGGTGAGAATCACAGATAGAGCACTGCATATATCAACTAATCACACAATTAGGTCTTATTTCTTTGTTTTTTAAATGTCAGCCTGCTCACAAAACACTTACTTCTTTTTAGGGTGAACCAAGAAAAACTAAGCTTGAACATGGAGTTTTCAAAGAATGATGCAAAAACATATGCATGTTCCTATTTCATTAACACCTGGAAAGTATAACCAGATCAGCAATATGTTTATCATTAAAAATATTCTTTATCTCAACACCTATACACACCTTAACACATGAATAGTTTTAGTGAAGTTGGTGTGCCCATCTGTGGATGCAAAGATGAATGGGAATTTTTTTTTAATCTTCCAGAAGTAGGAACTCAATTTTTACACTTCTCGGTTTCTGCTTCCTCCTAACTTACCCATAACTGTTAGAATTGAAATACATTGTAAAGAAAAGTCAAGGAAAATTTTATGTCTTTGAAAACAAAAACCAAACAAAAACAAACAAACAAAAAGAAACCACACAAAAAACCCCCACCAAAACATAGCAGGACATATATCAAAACCAAGACTTCTGTTACATTTAATAATGCAAGAAACCAATCATGAAGGGCCCAGTAAAGTCAGATTCAAACCAACACACTGTTATTTACCTGGTAATGCAAAAAATATACGTTAATGCAAAAAATATACCAGTAGGAGTTTTATTTTCATAACTGGCACATCAGTCATAAAAATGAAGGAACATTTATACAAGCATGTTCTAGAAACAACCATCTTACCTTAGATCACACAGCAATTCGCATAATATGATCATGAAATGTCCCTTGATGTTTTTGCAAGACAAGGTTTCTTAAGCCAAGTGTCCTGGACAAATGCCACCACATCTGGGGCTAGAATGAGAATACTTTGCTCAACTGATGCCAAGAATGAATTTTCATTTGATTATGTTCATGATCATTGCACGTTCAATTAATCCAAACATCAAGCAGTAGACCGTCAGCTCAACTAGATTCAGCAACTTAGAAATCAACTTAAAGGTATAATGACCATAAATTACTGGATTTCTGTTCTAGAACGCTTATTTTCCATAAGTGTTTCACGATAAATTCTGTTCTGCTGAACAGAAAGAATGCCACATGATTTATAGAGTTAAACCACACAAAATAATAGTGATAGAAAATATTAACTGTGAATTAAATAATTAAATATACAAACCACAGTGAAATGACCAAGTACAGAGGGCATTAAGGCATTTGAAAACAGAGAAATAACAAAGCTGGATGGATTTACTTTTCTTATGAAATTGTACAGCTCATCTAATGAAAATATTACATCTGCTTAAAATTCTCCATTTTACTTGTATTAATAAACAATGTTCTTCTACTTGTTCTAAATTTTCTTGTAATTTATGTCAGTCCCTACAGCATTTGGAATTATGCTTATCTGAATATTTCCTATTTTTAAAACAAATTTATTTCTAGTCCTTTATGAGGCAAAGTTTTAAGTACAAACCCCATATTTTCAAAGGAAAAGATTGAAATGTTGATTTATAAACTCCAAAGCATTTTTCATAATTCAGATAGCTCTTCAGCCATTTAACTTTCATAGACATGTTATCATCATTGCAATATTCTGTTCTCCCATGTGCTTGTGAAAGCCACCTCAGTGTGCAGTCAATGTATTATGCTGACTTTCTAATTTGTCAGTGAATCATTAAGGCAATGAACACAGGCATAAAATTCTACTGAAATATCAGGCAAAAGAGAGTATCTGTCCATATTGACTTCTTTCCTCATACACCAACGCCAGAAAAAAATTAAAGTCAATATCCTACAGAAAGCATTACTAATTTTTTTGGTGGTATTATCTTTGGACTTTGAAAACACAAAGTGTGCAAATAAAAAAATATAGATTAACAAAAAATATTTTATTCTATTCCTTGCTAGCTGCCTCACTTTGCAACTTCAAGCAGGAAATGAAGAAATACTGAAAGCAGAATAGCGCAGATGGCCAGAGGATACTAGTCAAAATTGTAAATATTTATTTCTTTGTTTCTTGTTAGTCTACACATGTATCTGTCTTTCTAAAGTCTTGCTTTTTAGATGTGCTAATAGGGTTCCTACCATAGTTTCAAGAGGAAGAATTTCTTTTCCGAGTCCACTATGCAGATGGCTCAATACCTCTCCTCTCACTGTCTTCCAGGATGCATATTCCTACAGTAAATATCTCAAAAACAATTCAGTGAACTGCACTTATAAAAGTAAGTAGATATAGAAGTGACATGGCTTGTTCCATTTGCTAATCAAAATCTCAGTTAAAACAATGGTCAACCTCAGCATAACAGCCCTTTAGCCTTTTATGAACGCTTTTTCAAATGATCGAAATTACAAAAATTCATTGCATAGAATGTGAAATATGAGAAGCATTAATACCAGGACTGCACTGCTTCATGTCTCTTTTTTCTATATAGAGCAGAACTTTTAATTTCAAAAGAAATACGTTGTGGTTTTGGTTGCAGCCACTACATTGGTTTATTTGATCCAAAAATGTTTCTCTTTTTGGCTTGCTACACTGAAATCTAGCCACTCAGCTCCCAGGACTGACCTTCATAAACAGTCTTATCTCTATAACGGGCCAAGCCACAAGCTTGGATGAATTTACTGGAAATTTTTGCAACTTTGGATGCGGCATGAACTTTGCTTTCTAGGCTGATGTTAATGACAACATAAAAAGAGCTAAATTCTGAATTTCAGCTGATGAAATGAGAGTCCTTTACAGCAAAGTTGTCTTAATCTGGAAAGATTTCATGCTGTGCAAGTAAATTATTAATGACTCTTAAAATGTCAAGAATTATAATCTGAAGTACATTTTAAAGAGAGGAAAGAAAAACTCCCTCCTGAGGGAGAGATTTCTTAAACATACAAGGTTAAATCTAAATATTTTGGAGTTTTTCCCTCTTCAGAAAAATCTCCAATGGTCTTTGGAAAGTATCAGCATATAGTCTGCAAATGATGAAGAAAACACAGAAAAAAACCTGTTTAGATCTTAAATAGTTAAAAAAACCTATTTTCATCTCTTTCCAGAAGATGGTAGTGTAACATACTGTTAAAGACTCTTGCAGAACCTAACCGGTCTTCTAATGTGGAAGTGCTAAAATTAAAACTAGAAAGAGAGTAATTGAGAAGAAAATAGTTTAGAAAGTTGGAGTTACGAGGTTTAAAATGTAGGGAGGGTAATTTTGTCCCACTGCTTTAGTGTTTAAATTTAGATGTTGTATTGGCTAACATAAAAACTTTATTGAATAAATGGATTACTGAAATATTTCATAAAAGGGAGAATATGGTTTTGATTCTGAAGATTATTTTGCTGTGCTTGAGAAAAGAACACATTTAAATAAATATGCAATACATTGTTGTGCAGAAAGCAAGCACAAGAGGACTGCAGGTTTCAGAGCCTACCACACTAATGCTAATGCTCTTCTGAAAAGTATTTGCATCTTCTAGAGCAGAGAAAAGGTCAACAATTGCAATTTAAAACAAGTAACCAAACAAATAGGATATAAAATCAATTTCTGTTACTACATCAAATATGTATTATAAATCTGGAAGTAAATCTGTGGCCGAATACTGTCAGTGTCAAAAGTTGTAAAATTCCTAAGAAAGAAATATTTGCTTGATTTACTGAATTTAAATTCTAAAGAGTCTTCAAAACATGTAATGATACTGACTGTGAATTTTAGACCATTTCTTGTCCTTATTCAAACAGAGGCTGGCAAAAAAAAAAAAAAAAAAAAAAAAAAAAAAAAAGAAAAAAAA
>VXBL01009198.1:20427-31811 GCA_013400195.1 Aramus guarauna
TTTTTTAAAAAAAAAAGAGTAAAAAAAAAAAAAAAAAAAAAAAAAAAAAAAAAAAGGCAAGAATACCTTCTGATATTAATTTCAAATAGCATTATTTTGGGATCTCTATGTTTGACCTAATTATCCATTTACTGAATTAAGTAAGTTCTATTTAATTAAAATATATCAACTAAAAAAAAAAAAATCCAGTCTGACAGAGAAATGGAGAATTTTCTGCTTTCTCAGTACTTTTCACCTATAGTTAATCACTCACAGTTAAACTATTTAGGCTGTAAATCAAATTCAAGGACTCCTGTTTTCAATTTCTAAATATATGGGGTTTCATACCTTCCTAGGTTGTAACAAGAGCCAAATGACATTCAGTATTTCTTTCCTTGAAGGTGTGCAGGCACTCTTAATTAAGTCAACTTTCTATAATGGTCACATTAAGTCATCTCTTTCTGGAAAACTTACACTTCTCAGTTTAGAGATTTCTTCAGCCACTGGAATAATTTTCTTCTATTTTATAATTTTTTGTTCATGTTTTATTAGTCTTTAAAAAAATTGGACATGAAAACATGCAAGCTGTACTCCTGCAATGCATACAGAAAGAAAATACCTCTCTCTTCATTTCTACTGAGTATTTTTCCATAAATAAATTTAAGAATAGTCAGCTTTTATGTAACAGTCATCTGTGTTTCAGTGATTTTATGCTTTCCTCCATGACACTTCCTTAAAGAGACCAGGATACAGTCACAGGTAATATCAGACACTTTCATTCCTTCTAGGTGTATAGCTTTGTATTTAGCAGATCACAAGGCATTTTCTTGACTGGATGTTGCCAGGAAAGCTACATCTTTGGAGACAGCTATTCCATCTTCTGTTTCCCACCCTTCTGCCAACTTCATGTCATCTGTGAACTTTTATTAATTACAAATCATTTCAGATAATTGATGAGAGTGTTGAATACTTGGCCAACTGTCTTTCCATCTGAAACCCCATTAGAAACTTCTGTTTCTGTAGGTGGCAGCACATCCACAACTTCTCTCCGGACTCTGACAGTTCTTAAACCATTTAATGCACTTTCCTGTGATTCTTCTACAAAGGTTTTGATGATAATGCCACAGATCCACACATCAAAGAGTTGCAAGGGTTATGGCCTTGTTAAATACTAGTCCGCAAAACCAAGAGACAACCATCCAGTCCTGGAAAAGGGCCATACAATACTGATCCACAAGCCTTTGCACGCTGAGGCCACTGAAGTCCTCTCAGCTGCCTGTTTTAACAAGCATTAAAAAATGAGTAAAAAATTGTAGCCATGACTGTCTCCAAAAATGATTAAATCTTCCTTTCCATTTTACCAATAATGTTGCTAATCTTTCACCATTCTTCCTTGTTTGTCACAGATTTAAAGAAATTTTAAATTCAAATTCCCAAATTTTAATTTGCTTTGGAAGTACTGTAACTGCCTTTCCACCATCTATTGGGGCATCTGCCATGACTGGTCGCACTGAACCCACACAAAACCCTTGCCACAAAACACAGGCTAAGAGGGATCTTTGTCCTTCTACTCAAAAACCACAAAAATGAACCATCCATCTCTCTAACCAAAGCTGCTTCATTGCAGCGTGCAAACTTGAAGGCAGCAATGTTTGCTCAGGGTGACCCTGTGCATCAGCATTTTTCCAGATGACTTAACTTTTACATTCTTTCTAATGTAAAGTCCTCCAACTAAATGCCCCTGAATGTTGCAAAATATATGTGCAAATTAACCCTGGCCACTTCTGCATCCCTAGTGGTGTCAGTGAAGGGTTTAATCATTTGTTTTTAAAATGTTAAGTCCTTGTAAATGTGGTCTATCTGGAAAGTACTACATTTGTCTAATAAGTACGTCATCCTACTTTCCCAGTACAGAACAGAAATATTTATAGAAGATAACCGCAACACTGATGATCACTGTCATCTCCGTTCAGTAACAGGCCATCACTGTTGCTAAACTTTTTATTATCATTGCAGTCCTTCAAAAATCATTATTTTCCTTCAGCACATACTGGATTTTACTCTTTTTATCTCTCTATTTCTGTCTTTTTTCCTCCTATTGCCCTTTTCTTTTTTGTTCTTTCTTTCTCTGTCTCTCTTTCTCTCATGCTCTGTTTTCTCTTTCTTTCCTTCTTGTCTCCTTTTCTTTTTCTCTCTTTTTCTTTTTTCCTCCTTCCCTCCTTCCTTCCTTTCTTTTCTCTCTCTTATCCCTCTTTTTCTCCCATTTTCTTTTTCTCTCTTTACTTTCCAGTTTGTACACATCAGACTACTCCATTTCCTTCCCCAGTTGTTTTACAGTGTCTTTCAATTTCTAATCACTTTATTTACTTTTCCAGGGAATCATATGGATTTGGTTTTGTTTTTTTAGTTTTGTAACAATGGGTTTTCAGCCATGTGAGAAAGCCTTCTTTACTTTTTATATCATAAAATTTCTTCTATTCCACGCTGTCTTTCTTTGCCTTTTCTTCAGAAAAATGACCTACTGGTTGCACGTTATCAGATAGGGAGCATCATCACAAGTCCCTAGGCAGTCATAATCTTCCAAAGCTCTTATTAACTTTATTGCATATAATGAGGCTTAAAATATGGTTTCCTCATGCTGGGTGCAGTATCTTTTGTATTATAAAATTAAGATATACTTTTTTTTAGCTCATTATTGGTTTCATAAGTGTTCAGCAGCTTTTTATTTTATCATTGCAAACAAGTGCCTAAGGAGTAAGCCTAATTTGTTCTCTGTAGCAGACTCCCCCTGTTCACCTTCTTGGAGTCCGTTAATTAGGAGCTACTCATCTATGCACACTGGAGAAAGTGCCCATCAGATTTGACCTTGTAATATTTTTCTGGTTCTTCTTATGACGTGATCCACAGTATTAGTATTTCAGAATATGAAATGTTATTTCCTTTTCTCTGATTTTATAGGCTTTCTATTTTTTTTTTCACTTCTCTCTGTCATGTATATGCCACATTCTTCAGCATCTAATTCTCCCAGACCCAGTGCTGCCAGTCTTTTCAAGACGATTTCTGGCTATTTTATTTTTGTTCTCCAAGAACTGTTTCCTAATCCAATTGACACAAACCTGGTGCATGCTGCAATCTCAGTATCATGGAAGCAGGAGCCCAGCTCCACGCTGTTGGGCTGAGCAGGCAGCTCTGACGTGTGGGACAGGAGGAAGGCAGTAGTCATGGACTAGTTCAGAGACGGGTTTAGTAACATTTCACCAGGAATGCGTACTGAAATAATGGGTTAGAGGTGAATGAAAGTCTGAACTAGCAGTGTCTTTGAACATTTACTAGGAATGTCTGTAACTGTATGGGTATGTGTGAGAGAGAAAGAGATTTATTTCAATATTATGTCACCAAACAATGAAATTAAAGGATTTAGACAGTTACCATCTGTTGAGGCTGGTCTGCAAGTGTCCTGACACTCCGAGTTCCTTATGGCTGTGGCTTCTTAATTTGATTTCCTGGCTTAGTGTCTTAATTACTTAGCTGGCTATCTCACTCAGGGTTGTATTATTTTTAGAAATTTGGACAGGTGAAAGTCACCTTGGGAATAGTGTATCTTAAGGAAATAACTATACAGAAAGGATAAAATTGGTGACTTTATATGGGATTGGGCCTGATCCACTTCCACAGAGCTATTTGTAAGCCTTTCACTTCACTTCACTCAGTGGATGATCACAAAGGCATTTAAGCCTCGCTCATGGAATGTACTTCACTGTTAAAAAAAATTACTCAGGTGGACTTGCTATGAAGTACTGAACTCTGATGGTTCCCAAACTCTTCACTTTGGTCTCCAAACTTTTAAGACACCCATAGATCTCCTTGTTCAGGACTGCCTTGGCCTGAACTGCTAAGGGACAAGCCCCAGCTGAATAATATCGTCAGAGTTCCCTGGGTGACCAGATTCAAGAGCCAGAGAGGTTAAAAGTGAAGGAGATAGAGTTTCCTAATTTTTTTTTTCAAAATTTCCTAAGGCACTATCTCTCCTCTCAAACCTCCCCTCAAACCCTTCATTTCCTACCATCATCCTGTAGTGAAACATGGATTTTTGAAGATGCTGCAAATTCAAAGCATCAGAATATCCAGCCAGTCTATTAATCTTCTTGGTTATTAGATTATTTTTAAAAAGACAAATGGAACAACCTGAATCTTAGGTTGTTCCCATTAGACAAGAGCAAACCCACCTTAGTTTTTTCAAAGCAAAGTATGGAGACTCAGGCCTGAACATGGAGGCGTACCTGAAATATCTGCATAAGCTGTGGGAAGGCACTGACCAATATATAATTCTACATTTAGCATTTGCTGTCACATAGCTTGGTTGGTCCCTGTCAGATGTACATATTTTTTTGCCAGTCATGACCCTGGGTACCCTATAGATACCTAGGCTGTCTGAATTTTTCCTTTGGCTAAATATCCACAAATTTTGGCATCTAACTGGCTGCCAAAATTTTTCAATTAAACTAGTCTAATATGACAGCAGAATAACACAGTTGATGCTTACCATGGCTTATATCAGGCAGGTTCTACTTGTACACTGGCAAATTCATACCTTAAATACCACTGCATGCATCAAGGCACCATTGGTGCAGCTAGGACCAGTAACCAAAAAGTTTATCTCTGAGTATAAGATGCAGATGATCCATCTATAAAGGTAAAATAAGAAAAGAGCTACGAAAGCAGCAAAAAGCCAGGAGAAACTGATTTAAAAGAGCCAGGTAAAGTAACTATAACTGACTAGCTCTATTTATGTACATACCCAGGCACAACAGACAGACACACACTCATGGGATAAGCAATCTGTTTAGGGTGTTTCATTAAAATGCTTTATTGCCTGAGAAGGAATCTCTCCTTATCTCCTGATTCTTAAGTATAAAGACAGCTGAAGAGAGGATTCAAAAGCAATTTCAAACCTACTTAGAATAGGATATTAGTGCTCTACGACAGTGTAAGTAATGGCAAGAAGGTGAGTGTGATACCAAGCAGAACTTGGAGAGAAATACATAAAGGTAGAACGCAGACATCCATACAGAAATTTGGCAAGGATACTGATGTTAAGCTTCAAATTCTTGCAAAAATTGGTCTATCATCATTAAAGTAAAAACTGTTCCTGGTTTCTATCTTATCCAAGACAGAGAAGCCTCCAAGATAACACGTCTTTCCTCTTACTGGCTTAGGTTCAGATTATAGAAATTGAATTGTTAAATTGTCTTCCAGCACAGTTATAGCAATCCAGAGAGCTTTCTCTAGATTCTTCTCAATTTTAGGCAACAAATTTAACATCTAAATTAGGAATATAGTTGCCATAGACTTTACATATAGTATGTGTTGCAGAATAAACACCCGCATAGGAAAATTTCAGATGACAGGAACATAGCCCTGTATTCCTTTGAAAGGTATTTTTCCTCTAAGTGTGAGTCTTAAGCTTGTAGTTCAGTGTAGCAGATCTCACCTTTCAAAATATCTTTATTTTTATTTTATGAAATCATAGCCAAACTATTGCGAGGTCAGAGACAGACTATGATCTCATGTCAGCAAAGTGCACTCATGAGATTAAATTCAAATAAAAATATTTCACTTTCTGATATCTTTACAAATGTTGAACAGAATGGACTGGGCACTCACAAAAAAAGTGCTAATCACACCTTATTTTGAATCATTTTTCAAAAGCGCACTGACTGGCATGGAAAAAGTCTGATGCCACTTCAAAGGAAAATCAAGCACTAAATGTAGCACCTAGTGCAGCCACAGGCATGTTCGTGCTAATAGTAGGCTGAACAATCCTTCCTGGAATCAAATGTACTAATACAGTTTTTCTTACTGGATAGCTTTGTTGCCACCTAATTCAACAGTCACTTCAGTCAGTGGCTGTAAGTGTAATATCATGATTTGTTCAAAATGCATCCTGCTGGAAAGCCTAAGCAGTTGCCAGAGAAGGAGCGTGAACCAATTATTTGTGTTGTCTGGAAATAATGAGGGTTAGACTCAGGGCAAAAACCCAGAAAATTAAATGCCAAGTTTTTTAGTTTTATCATGCTGTCCTCTTATTTTATAAGCTTATGGGATTTACTCACACATAGTATCCTAACATTTCAGTTTTGGTTTTCTCTTAGAAATTTTCCAGAGTAATAAAGACCTATCTTATCAATAATGAATGTGTGCCATTATTATTTCTCATAATAGAGTAAGTGAAGTGATTAAGTAAATCTTTATCCAAACACTCCAAATGAAGAAAATAGCTCTAATTTGTATAATGTATATTATTTTGCATGCCAAGCTACAAACAGGAGGTTCATCATTCACATCCCATAAAACAAAAACCCCTCTATTACTAGTGTAAACTCAGCTGGATTTCCTTCCTCCACCTCTCCAACATCCACTTAATCCCTTGCACAAACGCATACCTACATAATTCACAAACCTGCATAAAGAGACATGAAAGATCATTATTAGTCTACTATCATTTGACATTGCAAATGAATAGATATCTGTTGTTACTATATATTTTTAAAACTAAATCCTCAAAAGAAAGCAGCTACCCATGAATCAGGTTAGATAACCTTTAATCAGCATTGATATATTCACCCATGCAATGATTGATTTCAAATCCCAATAATTTCACAACAAAGAGGTGAACATGGACAAAAGCATTTGTCTGAACCTGGACTCCTGATACTGGAGAGCCTATTGAGTAGTGTCCGTGAATAAATATTGATAAATTGGGGGATATGTAAAAGTCTTTCACATAATAACACTTTGCTGGTTGTGTCCTCTGATGTATTACTGTTTCTCTTTTCCTCATGTATTATAATCTGCTAAGGGCAAACATCTGTAATTTATAAAACATGGTTTATTAGTTCAACATATTTTATTTCTACTGTTATGCTCAGAATCTTTTTATGGGAAAAGAGGAAACACGCCTCATATATAATGCAGAGAATTTATTGTTAGCTTAATTGAAATCTTAAGTGTCTATTCAAGAATCACTATGAGTCCAGATCTAATTATTAGAGAAAAAACAAAATAAACAATAATTAAATATGAATACTTCTAGAAATAATAATAATAATAATAATAATAATAATAATAATAATAATAATAATAGTAGTAGTAGTAGTAAGTGGTGGTAGTAGTAGTAGTAGTAGTAGTAGCAGTAGTAGTAGTAGTAATTTAAGTTGTTATATAGACACTTAGTTTCTGTCCCTTTTCCTGGTGTTGGACGCACCCTTCCCTTTCTCCTCTGGATCCCGGGTCAGTGGCTCGGTGTGGTGCTGTGGGGGTGTTATGGTGAGTTGTCCAAAGCTGTCGCTGAGAGGAAGATGGTGTTTGTGTCAATGGTTTATTCTCTCACACTCTAGGATTCACTCGGGCTGATTTTTATAAGTTCGCTAACACATTTTGACACTTTTTCTCATTCTGCATTGCTCTGTAACTCCATGTTACATCTGAATGTACAGTATGTGGTGAATTTTGCAGATGTTGCACGCATCTTTTTTCTTTTTGTTACCCCTAAAACTAGCTTTAGCCTGCTCCAGGTCTGCATTTCTTTACCTGAGCACTGGTGAGCTGTTCGTAGCCATCGGGTCTCTGGTGCCAGCCTGTACCTCATCTCTTCTCACCCCAGCCCTGCACTCCCCTGCGCGGCATCCTGCCTCTCTGCCTCGCAAAGTCTCTGCTGCTGTGCAGGACTGAATGTATCTACATGATATCACCGTGTTAGAGCTCAAAATATCTCATTCTGCACAAAATATTTACTTGTCAGTGCAATCTCTATAAAAGTATGGTGGCAGGCACCATTGTCATGGTTTAAGTCCAGTGTGCAGTGATAAACAAAGGTAAACCAAACTAGCCATAGCCACCTGATCAGATGAAAAAAAAAAAAGTCTCAAACAGCTAAAACAAGTAAAAACAAAGCTGCAGGTAGGGCAAGACAAGTTCAGACAAGCAAATCTGACAAGCCTCAGCATCCAAGCCTTGCAAACCCAGTACAAAGCCAGCAGTGGCAATAGTGTATTACAGGGGTACATGGCTACACTTGTTAACGTTCAAAACAGTATCACTGAAAAATATTAATATGGGCTTGCCATATTATGTCTATTGCCAAATGTTCCGATCAGGATTAACGTAAAAAAATACATATGACCAGTTTTCTGACACAAATTTACAAGTGTATCCAGGCATTAACTTTCCTATGAGGCAGTAAGTTTGACAGATAATGCAGGATATTAATGAACTTTGCTTTTGTCTCATACCTTTTAGACAGCTAAAAATGTTCTTAGGAAAACTGTCAATCACTGAGAATAGTACTGGACTAAGATTTAACATTGCTTTGTCTTTTCAGGCATTATGAATAATGATCACTAGTTTCAAAGACACTAGAAACTAAAGTTTTCCTGATGAGTTATGAGATTATTAGTATTTTCTAACACAAATCCACATTAGCTAGAATGCAGTGGGCAGACATCTTCCAAAGTGTTTTGCAGAAACATTAAAATTTGTTACATGAAAGAGAAAATCTTGCATTCTCTTTTTTCCACATTTTCCACTGCCATCCCCCAAAATGTTCCGTTTCAACAGTAACAAGCTGAACCTGCCCCCCGGTCAGGTATCTACTCTTTCCTTCTATGATGCTTTTCCTCTTGTCTAGGTCTGTGTATAATATTCCAGGACTGTGAGCCAAATTACACTTGGCAGAGATCTATGCTTTAGCATCGCTCAGTGAGCTTCCTATAACCAGGTAGAATAACACAATAATTTTGCTAAACACACCTCATGTGTGGTCTATATATATGGACTAATTTGTTGAATATACCTTACTGAGTATTTGCCAAAGTCTGTCTAGGAAAAGCTGAATTATGCTTTTCATGTGTCTAATTGCACAGGACTAAAATAGTATTTATATAGAATAAGACTTTGATGAAAGTATGAATTACTACTTTTCCATTGCTGTGTATCACTCTGGATTAATTTTCAAAGGCAATCGCCAGTGATAAGTCCCAAAAGGTGCACTGCCAGCCACAGCTGTAATGCTTTGCAGAGAATTAATATAACAGACTGCAATGGTGTCTGAAGAAAGGACCTGCCAGTCAATTTGCCTTGGAATCTATATGTCTTTATAATTTGTTCCCAATTAAAATAAATGAATCAAATCATGACTACTCAGCTCGTCTTCCCTTGTAATAGTGTAAGCAGGAAAGTAGTTTAAAATGCTTATCTTATTAAATACTCCATTAAATTATTTAGTAAGTTAAATAAAGCTGCCTACTCTTCCCTGGTGATTGCTCTTTTAGAAACAAAATATAATACAGTCAATCCATATTTACATAGAGACTGATAAAGTTTAAATTAATGATGTGGTAGACTAAAGAACAGTGGGCGAGCCATGAAGCTGTGAGTGATTGCAATAAAATCTATTAACAAGATAGCAAAATCTGCCCTGAATTTTGTAGTTGCCAGCACAACATAGAAGAATCAAAATATCTCTCTTTAGCCGCAGATCCTCATGGTCTGTTATGCTTTTTCAATGCCAAATGTAAAAGGCACCTTGCCACAAAAAGCCTGAGCCATATAGACAAAAGAAGTTGGATTCCTTCTATTAATCGCAAAATACTGATCTGAAAATGCTATACAGAACTGGACTTCTCAATTCATGATCAGCTCCATTCTTCATACTATCACATCATTAGCTTAAAGTGTATCAGAAGTATTCAGACACAGTTTATTTCTTCTGACTCACTGTACAAATAAAAGAGAATTCAGAAATAAAAGTGCATTTTACCAAGCAAATATTTTTTTTCTCCTTTCTGTCTCTCTCTTTTTTTTTTTTTTTTTTTTTTTTTTTTTTTGGTAGTTGTTTATGTGGGTTTGGTTTAGGGTCATTTCTGCTTTTAAGTCTAGAAATAAAAATAGTATAATCAGTCTCTCAGAATTAACACTTGGTAACAATGAAGAACATATTCTGGTGCCAATGCATTTCTCTGATTTATAAGATTTGGCTGTGAAAGAACACTGAAATCTATTTCAAAGTATGTATGATTCACACTGCAAGCCAGGTAAGGATTTTCTCAAAAAAAATGTCGTTTCTAATATGGTGGTAATAGAAAGTGATAACTGTTTGGAATGAAAAATGGACAGGCAGCTTGATGTGTACATACTGCCAACTTTTCTGAAAGGTTGTTTTTCATTTACAGAGCATATACAGCTAAAACTATTGTTTGCAACCGTAGCTTTGTTTACAGCCATGCTGAAAATTGTGGTGCATAGTTCTCACAGGATTGTTCTCGACTATTTTGTTCAATAACTCTATAAATGATGCCAGTATGGTTTAATGTGAGAAGAATGAGCATCAGCTAATTTTACCAGGGCTGAGAAGAGCTGAGCTGAACTAGCTGGGCAGCATACCTTTATTTTCAGAATGGGGGACTGGACCAAACTGTGGCGTTATTTAAACTTAATCTTCAAGAGTTTCAAGAAATCTTATTTAATTTCTTTAAAATTCAGACATCCATACAGACTCACCGTCTTTCTTTAGTATAAAGGTATATTCAGCAAGTGATTCTTCCCATCCTAAAATAAGTATTTTCAGGATAGTCTTGTACTTTTAATTAACCTTTTATCTGTAGATCAGATTTTTGTCCACTAGACATTGCTCTCATATCCAAAGTCAAGAAGAGAACTCAGATTTGCTCAAGCCTCTTTTCCCATCATTCTTCCAGCTGGAGGATGAAGGACACAGAGAAAGTTCCCTTCTCTGTTTTGGGGATCAATTATCAGCCAGATGTAGGCAGTTAGCAGCCAGAAAAATGCTGACGTGTTTGATAATATTTATTTTTACAAATATATTTGTCCCATCCCACTCATAGCCAAATGTCTGGAAGCTTCTGTTTCATCTGTCCAATTGCATTATTAGGTGGCCTGTGAATAATTCAAAAAGTATTTACTAAGGATCAAAAGGATAGGTCCCAGCAGATCGACACTTTATATTGCACATGCAATACAAACATGGACAGTGCCTTTGTTTCTTTTGAGTGTGAAAAGTTTGATCATGTATTTCAGAAATTTGAGAGAGCTTAGTAAGAAAATTCTACCTCTGAGAGGCTGTTGTGCCATCTCATTGATGAAATATTCAAACCTCTGTCTGTTAACAACACATTGAAGTAATTTTAGTTACACACACACCTAAAAAACCCTCCAAACCCCATACTATATTACATAGTACCTGTGAAAAATGTGACAGAGGTCTTTTCTTTTTAGCTGTGCTTTCCTGAAATTCATCTCACAAATTCTCTTCTTTCCTTTTGTACCCTCTTTATCCTTATTTTCTGTACTGTTTTACAGACAAGTAACTGAACTAAAAAAAAAAAAAA
>VXBL01009198.1:31838-73299 GCA_013400195.1 Aramus guarauna
AAAAAAAAAAAAATCCTTTTTTCAAGCTTTCTGTTGGAAAAGTGATTATGAGCCCTTCAGTATCGCTGGTTTGTACTTACTACAGAGGTAGCTATAATTGGCTTTACGGTTTGATATTTCTCATCAAAGTTCTCCTTGATACTTCTGTTCTTATATTTATTACTTATGAATTCTTGCAGTTCACTTTCTTGCTTCACTGTGGTGTTTTTAAAACTTGGCTACCTCTGCACCACTTAAGTACTCTTCTATCAATGATAATTAGTCATCTGAAACATAAACAGTCCTCCACTCTGGGTTAAACTGGTGTCAGCATGTTGTGTTGGCTGGAGCCTTACTTATTATGTTTGTCTTCACTTATGTTAAAAGACTAGTCCGTCCAACATGCTGTGGGATAGTCTGTGCAGACCTCCACATGCTCACCTCTTCTGTTTTGTTCAAGCTCAGTCATCTAGAGAGCGTTTCATTGCTAAATGGAAAGTTTTGATTTGGCTTTCCTTATTTTAAAATATACATGTACTAGCCTTCCTGGAAGTCTACAATATTTCACATGTCTCAGAGGACTCCTGGCAGACTGCTTCAATGTCATTTTTGTGTTTAACACATGACTTGGCTATAACTTCTGTTTGTATGATTGGGATGAGACTTTAAACACTTTGAGGTTAAAGGATCTCTCAATAGTGGGTGGGCATATTGTGTAATTCTCTTTTACAGCAATTGTATTTTCATATCTGAATCCTACTTCGCCTGCATTAAAAGATGCTTCCATCATCAGGATAGCTTTCGAGTTTTCTGGGTTGCAAGTTGATTAAATAAATCAGAGGAGCAAACTACATTTATAAAAAGACTTTTCCTACTATAAGATCACAAGATATCTACAAGCTTGATAAATTATATGGAAGTTGTTAATAATGCTATAGAGATATGGTTTTGGTTGGGATTTTTTTCCACTGCTCCAGCTGGATAGTACGATGCAGTCAAACAATGATATTTACTCCAATGTAATAAAAACTAGCCTTAGAAACCATAAAATAGATCTACTATGTCTGAGATACACTTCACTGAAAATAAGACTAAATGAAACAAAGTGCTGACTTGTTCTTGGTTAATTTTCAGCCACCGAGATTTATTCACATGTACACCTATAGCACTTCACATGATTTGAGCCTGGTGAAGAATCTTTTATGCTGTAGTCTATAAAATAGCTTCAGTGTAAATGAGTACCCAACTCACATTTTTAAATCAAGTCCATTAAATAAAATCAGAAATTACAAAATGAAAACTTTATTAAAAACATGCATGTCTACTAAATATGAGAAGACTGATGGAATCTAGTGTGATTACTCAGAAATAAAATAAAACTGTTGGGAGCTCAGAGGGTAAACCTTTTGGGGAGGGTTGTTAGTGAATAAAAGAAGATATAAAATTCTGAAGCCATCATATAAAATAGTTGTCCTTAATCTACTCACAAAAGTCCAGTGTGTGGACTGAAATGATACTCTGCTATAAATAATAAAGTTGAAATTTGAAATCATATTAAAATTCTGCTGTGAATTCATTGATAAAGGGTAAAAAGCTGACCAGCAAATGTGAAGACTGCAAACATGGTTATTATGTCTTGTAGATAATCAGAAGCCTAGCAGTAGAAAGTGTGATAGATTGTTTTACTGACATCTAGGACTTGACAGAATTTAATTTAAAGTTTACGGACTGAACTTTATTGAAAACATTGACCGAATAACCGTAGTAATTAAGCAACAGGTGGCCAACCCTACTCACAGATCACAAAATCTTCTTTCCACAAGTCTTTGTTTTGCTGTGCTCACTAGAGAGAAATAAACATCTGGAATTCCCAAACTAAAGCAAGCATTTATGATGGTGAATCATAGCTCAGCAAGCAAAGAGTATGAAATAAATTCTAGTCTTCATTCTGCCATCTTTGTTATTTTTAAAGAGTAAACTTTTACTGGAAAAGGAAGATCAGAGACTTCTAACAAGAGATGCAAGTTAGGAATATATAAACATCTTGGGATAGTGGACCCTACTAGTCCCATTAAGAACTCCACTGGCAGAGGCTTATGTCATTCTTAATAATTTCTATAAATACACATTGGTATTGCTATACAGTCACATTATCAGTCACACGTTCCTCTTCACTGCAGCTTTTTGGGGTTTTAGAGTTTTTATTTTTATTTTCCAGACAAATCTGCTCTGTGCCTGAGACAGTGACACCATATCTTCTTCAGCACTATGATTTAAAAAAGGACTGAATCTAGTTAGAGGGTGATGTTCTAGTGCTGAAGCATGCGAGGCAATAAACATTTTTTTGTGGGTGATCTGCAAATGTCATTCTTCAACCATAAAGCTATTAATATTTTTTTTAAATGTGACAAGACAGAAAGGAGAAGAGAAGAGAAGAGAAGAGAAGAGAAGAGAAGAGAAGAGAAGAGAAGAGAAGAGAAGAGATAATATCAGAAGACGGAAATTATCTGTCTATCCCAAACTTCAGTGGAGTAAAGAAATATCCAAGCTAATTTTAAATGATCAGAAACAGTGATAAAAAGAGGATTTCATATAGGAGGGTTTTTACTTCCACTTCTGCAGGACTGTAGCAGACTCTCCCCAGCAGGATATATTTTACCTAATGGTAGATATCTACAGAACAGCTTCTTCTCCAGGCTTCCTTAATAATCATTTTGTTTATTAAGAATAATTACAGTAGTCAGGTTTATCTTAATGGAGTTGCTAAAAGAAGTCTTTTTATGGTACAATTTGTCTGAAATATTTCTCTCCCTCATTCTAAACTGAACCTGGGAGGCTCAGGTACAGTGTTCTAGATTGTAACCAAAATTCAGTAACTTAAATTACACCTCAAGGGCCAGCCGCATACGTGAAGTCTGAAGTCCAGCATAATCAATTAAAAGATTGTCATTGACATGAATTACCTCAGATAGACAGTGTGGCATCCATGAGATGAAATTGCCTGTAAAACAAATACTCTAAATATTTAACTTCAACATAAAATCTATAAGATACCTTTTAACATTTAACATTTATAACGTTCTTTTACTTTCTGATCTGAAAATTTGTCAGAAAGGCCACACCAAGATGGCTTACCTAACTCCTTTGGTTTCCACTTGTTTCCTGTCTCTAGGCAGTTTCTTGCTCAGAACAACTTTTTGGATGACCTCTGAAATATATTGTTCTTGCCAGTTCTTCGTTCCAGGGGCAGGAATTTTATGGAATTCAAGCCTCTCAATGCAGATCTCTAAAGTAATTTGTCTCTATCAATCTGCAAACTCTCTCTCCTTTGAAGTTTAGGCTCACAGCAGGTTCAAAGCATTCTCAGAGTGTTAAGACAGGTTGCATAAGGCCATAGCTTGATGACATATTAAATATGGATCTGGAGAGGAGACAGAGAGGATCAGAAGAGCTGAAAATGGACGTGAGCTTCTTTTTATAGCAGCAAAATTGTTAAATCATTTCATCTCTGTTGTACCATTGCTCACTTTAGTGAAAGGGGAAATAGGACAGAAAAGGAAGGAGACGTAATGGCAACTTAAATGTTTGTATGAGCTAAGAAATGCTTGCTGCCGTAAGTAGTGGCAGTACCTCAGCACTTCCAGTACAGAAGTGTCAGAGCCTCCACGTGACGCCAGTAATTGCCAACACATCTCATATACAGGTCTTGTTGGAACTAAGCTAGATGCAAGACAAATGAGCACCGAGATAGAAACATTGAATGAAAATGTTTGCTTTAAAAGATAAGAAGAAAGTAGATACAGAATGTGCTTGGACATTTTATATAAAAGTATTCTTGATTTCTATTTCATGGAACTGTTAAACAAGAGTGGATTGCAGAAGCGGAAAAATATCACTTCAAAACTCAGTATATGGTAAACCAGGTTTTCTTTTATGAAATTGAAACTAAAATCATAAGCAGTAATCAAAAGTAAAAAGATTCTTGACTAAGCATGAATTATAGTTTAATTTATTTCTTGCACATCAGATAAATTGGTATTTGTCTCTAATCCTGTGGGGTGATGTTTTCATTTATAAGACTTTATTATATTTATTAAAAAATAAAATAATTTACAAAAGAATCGTTGTATATGAGCAACACTGAATGATAGAAAATCACAAAAACATTAAAACATTAGGTTGGAAGGGATCTTTGTCTACCTCTAGTGCAGACCGCTGCTCAGAGTAGGGCTAATTTCTGTGTTGGATCAGATTGCTTGGGTAGAGTTTGATTTTTGAAGATCTCCAAGGCTGGAGATTCCACAACATCTCTGAGCAGCTTGTTTCCTTTCTTAACTAGGTGTACAGTATATTCTTTATTCCCTATAACTAGTCAGCATTTCTGTTTTTGCAACCTGTCACAGCTGGTTTTTGTTTTCTCCCTGTCACCTCTGAGAAGATTTTGGCTTCTGCTTCTCTATAAAAACCCTTTAGGCATGAAGACTGCAAATAGGTCTCCTGTTAGACCTCAACCTCAGCCTGAACAAATGCAGATCTCTCACTGTGTGGCAGTTCTGTAAACATCTTAGTGGCCTTCCACTGGACTCTGTCCAGCTTGTCAATCTTTCTCTTACTTGGTGAACCAAAACTGGACACTATTCTAGGTGAAACCTCATGAATTCTGAGCGGAAAGGACTAATATCTTTCTCTGGTTATGGTCATCCTGGTGCACTCCAGAATGTAATTAACCTTTATTGACACAAGGACACTGCTAATTTGTCATCCATGAACCTACATCCTTTTCAGCAAAGCTGGTATATAGCCAGTCAATTCCTAGTCTCCACAGATCCATCCCAGATGCAGGACTTTACATTTGTCTTTTCTGAACGGCATGAGGCTCCTTTTGACTCATTCTTCCAGCTCACTAAGGTCCTTTTGAGCAGCAGATCTCTGCTCCAACATAGTGAGGGCTCCTGCAATTTGATGTCATCTGCAAAGGATGTGTGTTTCGAGCAGTACGTTTTCCATCCCATCATCTGGAACATCAATGAACGTTTTAAACAGCATGTCCTCAGTATTGACCCCTGAGAAAGGCCATCAGTTAAGAGCCAAACAATTGACCACCAGTCTTTGAGCCCAGCAGCTCATCTACCCTAGCAAGTCACTTCACCATAAAAACCAATCGTGATCAGGCACAATCACCAGGTAAAGGTCTGCTGGCCAAGTCATCTTCCTGTCCTGCAAGTGCCTGAAACTGGACTTCATAAGGACTTGCACCATGGTTTTCCCAAGGACTAAGCTGAGACTAAGCAGCCAATGGTTTCCCAGGATCTCCTTCCTGTCCTTCCTGAACAAGGGCATTACATTTTCTTTTTTGCAACTGTGTCCTTTAAAAGCAAGTCACCTGCATCACCTGGCCATAGACTCACATGGTCTTCTCTTTGCAGCTGATGATAAACCTTCATTTAGCCTTTAACATCCTTCACCAGTTCCAAATCATGGTTTGGGCTTCCTAATTCCATCCCTGCCTGCCTGTGTGATCCTTGTACGTTCCTTCTGGGCAGACCCTCCCTGCTTCTGCCCTCTCTACATTTTATTTTCTGTTTCCTCTGGGATTCCCTATTCAGCTAAGCTGGCATCCTGCTATTCTTCATTGAGGCTTTCTCATAAATTGCAGTTTTGTATTACAATAGACTGTTTTTCACAGTTTTCAGTCACAGGGGCAGATACTGACATCAGTTAATCTGCTTAAATCCACGGAGTTCAGTGAAGGTGCTTCAGTTTCTGCCAGCTCTGAATCTGGGTCATTCACAGAGTTTTAATCAATTATGATCTACAGTGATGAAACTGTATTCTTCATGACACACTGTGCAAAATGTATTTGCAAGGTCTTTTATGCGGTGGTTTAGCATAAGAGTCAATACACTGAAGCACTAAAGAAAGAATATGCGATTCTGTAAGATACGATAGCATTTTGCAATGTATTCCCTAGGTTGCATATTTTCTTTCGCATGTGTTGGAACACCATTGTGTTACTGTGGAATACAAATAAAATTTTTAGAATACTTACTTGTATTTTAGTTTTAAGTTTTATATGTAGTTTATTTTATTTTTATGGTGTACCTATAAAATCTGTCCTTAATATGTATACACATGTGCTATCTCCTTAGTCAATAACAGAGATCTACGTATGTCTATAGGCACAGTTATGAAATTATCTCCTCTGTGTGCTTAGGAAATAGCAAAAAAGATATAGTTACATATTCTGCACAATATTTTTTCAGTCTATGGTATAATCTCATGTTACTGCTACTGTGTTTCTCACACACACTGTCCTTCCTTTGAAGAAAACAATAATGGTTTGCAGAATTTTCAAATATAAATTTAATTATCCAATGGCATGTAATACATCTTTATATGTGGGGAAAAAAAAAAATCAGTGACTCTCCTTATTAAGTTGCTCTATCCATATCTATAAACTTGGTTCTGTTCCTTATAAAAACATCGAAATACAGAACTTGAAGAGATCACATGCATACTCATCAGGTCTAATTGCAATCTTACATCATACTAATTTTACTTCTGTAGTTTCAGTATTATTTTCCACCTAAGATTTGACCACAGAACTTTTTTTTTTTTTTTTTTCTTAATCCTACTACAAGGGGGGAACATATAAATAATCTTATTTACCAGAGCGTTTATTGTGGTGACAGCAAAGGCAGCCTTGTGTCTGATGGGGTCAGGTTTAATATCACTTCTCAGATCTACCACTCCAGCTGCGAGAGAATGCTGAGATTCTGTTTTGCTGTTCAGTGCAATTAAAATCTCTATGTACCTGTCAGCGTAAACAACTGTACATTTTTTCTGAGCCAGATTTTAATTATGGGGTAGGATAAAAACAAGGTCTAATGTAGCTAATGTGTAACATAACTTCAATGTGCAACTTTGAATAATGTTAGTTTCACAAAATTTTAGACCATCGTTTATTCTTATAATTAGATACACAATAGAGAGATTAAAGAAAAAAAAATCAAGTTTTTTGTATTCAGTTCACCCTATCAAATTAATATGTACAGATTTTTAAGAATGGATAGACACTGTATCTGGCTCTTCATAAAATGCAAGAGGATTTCCTAAATTGCCTCCACAAGTAGTGTATTTCAGCTTACTGAAGCTGGCCAGTCCTGATATTCAACTACGACTCTCCCAAAGACGGAGTCTGTGCAGCTATTGTTAAAAGCATTAAACATGTTTGTGTAAGCACTGGGAGCCTGTTCATTAGCACAAATCTCTTTCGTGACAATTGTGGAAGTACATATTGGGAGACAGGACAACACAAAACACAGAAGAAACCCCACAAAAATAGATAGATGGGTGAATAAATAAATAAATACACCTTTGCAGCTTCTAAGTAGTCCTGAAAGGAGAACAGTTGTTTAGCTCCTGCCTGTTTTGCTCCCGGGTGTACTTTTATGTATTTCTCGGAACACGTCACGTCTCCTGCCCTGACAGAGGCAAACAGCACCTCCCCGCGCAGCACGAACCGGCGGGTCCCCCCGGGGACAGATTCTGCGTGGCAGCTGTGGAGCCTGCTCAGCCCCAGCCCAAGGCTGAGCGCCGAGCGCTCCGTGATACGCTCTTCGAACGAGGCAAAGTTGCCAGAGTTTTGGCAGCTCGACCTTAACGCTGTAACCTCTCGGCCTGCGCTCTTCATCAAAAAGGACCCCAAAGTGCCCTAAATTCTTCAACAGTTGCACTATGTCCAGATCCATTTAGCTAGCTTAAATCAAGGCAACTCCCACGTAGAAATATGCTACATTAAACTAATGGATGATTTGCCCTTAATTATATATACAAGTATATACCCAGCATTAGTAATCTGTAAAACTGTATCAGCAATTCACATGTTCACTAGCAGGCAATTAGAGTCAGGATATCGTAAAAATACATAAATAATTTTATTGATTCCTGATGTTTGGCTTTTATATTGCTATTTACAGTGCTTGCCTCAGTTGTCAAGAACTGTTTTTTACAGCTGGAGGGTGGGGAATAATCCCCTTATACCTAAGGTATTTTTGTGAACTAGATGGGAACGTAGTGTATTATTCCTGGAAAAATGCCTTGGGAAGAGCCTAAAAGAAGATGAATTAGTGACTTGACCCAAAGACTACTATTAAGTCAAAGAAGGTGATTGCACCAATTTAAAGTTCTTATAGATGGTATTCGAGAATATTATGCTTAATTTGTGAGCTATCCTTTCATCTTACTTTCCCACCAACACAAAAGCCTTTGGGGTTTCTGGAGCTATAAGTCAACTACTGCTTAATTTTACATAAAGACGTAAGAAGTGAACCTATGTCCACTAACATCATTGGAATCACCCCACTTGGCTTCAGCAGTGCTTGCAATTTCAGCCAAGATCCAAACGGAGTTTTCCTCTTCGAAGTAAGTGCAGTTAAAGACATTTATGCAAACTAGATCTCTTGTATTGCTGTCAACAAGTACAGCTCATCTGTGAATAAATGGTACATAGAAATGTATCCACATAGGGGAAAATGAATTTTCTACTTTACTAAAGACTTTAATACAAATGGACGTTTGGTCAAATTAACCAAGAGGATCTGGTATGTGTTTTTTGGGGGGGTGAGGGGTTTTGTTGTGCTTTTGTTTTTTTTTTCTTTTTTTTTTTTTTTTTAAATACTAAGTGTTATTTTCCACAACAGGAAAACTTTGCACAACCATTTTGACAAGCACTTTGAGCATGTATATCTTTCAGCTGC
The DNA here is from genome assembly GCA_013400195.1 of Aramus guarauna. Lineage (NCBI taxonomy): Eukaryota > Metazoa > Chordata > Aves > Gruiformes > Aramidae > Aramus > Aramus guarauna. The sequence goes on from VXBL01009198.1 coordinate 40,577, forward strand.
AAGGTAGTACAATTTACATCCTCTAATTATTTCCAAGGTTTGCAAATGACCCCTTTGTTTGTGATAGGACCCTTCCATCAGATACATAGATCATCAGTGTGTGCTAAAACTGTGTCTTTGCAAAGGTGTCAGGATCACAATTTAAAAGCTTAGACTCACTCTTTGGTAATAATTTTATTATATTCATAATTTTTCAGGCATCCAGAACTAGCCCATTCATTTAGATAGGATTTGTACTGGACTTTGAGGAGGGCTAAATATTTTATAGATGTGGAAACACATTCCAGAGTACTCTCCTCCTTGCATCTAAGTTTTCTCATCTAGATCGTACATGACAGATCTTATCATACTTCTTTTATTTCCACTTCTGTTCTATTAAACTGAAATGATTGCACTGCTAATATGTACTGTAAGGTCCTTTCTTCTACAAAGACAGATATAGACATGCTTTATTTTACACGACATAAATACGTGTCATTAGAATCAGCTGGACTGTTTACATGGCATACCATTAGATAAACATATAATTCTTTGCTGGACTGAGGTTTAACCATATACATAAGTCCCTAATTCATCACAGCTTTATAAAGTTCCACTTACTTGTAACACTTAAATTATGAAAAGAGACAGAAAGCAAAGAAGAAAGGGAAAATCATTCAGACTTAGGCAGATGCTTGGCGGGGGCAAATTTGCAACAAACTGTTGAAGTCTGGCAAAATTATAATAGGATGATAAAGGCCCCATACCTTCAAGCATTAGGCAACGTTAAATGGATTTTGCTGCTGCCATAATGATAATTAATATGCAGAACAGGTTATGCAAAAATCAGTAAGATTAATAATATATTATTCCCTCTCTTCCACAGTTACGAGAATACATTTGGTATTAATGCTAATACATTTCATTTAATGGATTAATTTGGAGTCAGTGCAGAAGTTATGGACATTTAGGAAATCATCAGTGTGTAATTCCATATGTTTAATATTAAAATAAAGGGCCTCACACTGGTACTCTGGTAGATGTCACTTCACAGTGAATTAAAATTGCTTCAGACCTTCAAGAATCAAAGAAGAATTCAAAATTATTCAGCTATATAGTCACACTCACGGATATAATTAAAGGTCTGTCAGCACTTTCATTACATAAAGTCATTTTTAAGCAGTTTATAAGTTGGCCATGACATTTTGCTTAAAGCTGGAAATGGGCTGTGAGTTTCCTGCCCGGGAGTGAATTTTTGTTTCTTATGAATGTAATTGGAATCAGATTATTTTCCTGTGTTTCCCATCCATGACAAAGGGGTTAAAGAACATTGTCTGGTTTTTATGTTCCTCGCACACCTACAAAATATCTCTGTACTTCGGTTTAGCACCTTGCGGATAATAAAGCTCCATCAGTATATAGGTAAATAAAACAGACCCAGGGCACAGGCTAGGTCACTGGCCCACAGAGATGTGTACGTTTAATGCACAGCCCTGGTATGGGTTTTGCCCACCCCAGCTAGAGCTTTCCCAATGTTCAGAGGCATTTTGGGGAACAGCACAAGCTAAAGGCAGTTTGGATGTAGCTGTGCAGTTTTGGAGGTTTGGGGGAAAGAATTAAGTCATAACTCAGACGTAAACTATAACAAGACATTTGGCCTTAGGGCTGGAGAAGAAGCTCATTTTATTTGTCTTTTTTTTTTTTTTTTTTGTAGATGGCAAGTAGATGAGCCTATTTTATTTGCCATTATAGACCTACTTTTGCATACTTTGCAGAGACAGACTGGTCAAAGACGTTTCCAGTTTGGCATATGCTCACCATGTTAGCTGGTACATAATGGTCTAGGACCATTATAACATATCAGTTTGGTTTGAGCTGAATTCTAAATAAGATGAAATCAATTTCCATGTGAGATTAAAAACAGAATAAAATTGCTCAGCTATTAACACCAGTATTTATCCAAAATGCACTATTAGTTAGGCAGAGCTTCAAGGAAATAAGAGGGTGAGAATATGACAGATTTATTTAAAGAAGGACAGTTCACAGATATGCTGCTTAATTGACTGTTGTGGGCTTTGGAGGACAGAGGCAAGATGAATGTATGCAGAGTCACTGCCAAGGAATCCTTTGAAAGGAAAGTGCATGCTTATTCCCAAGAGGAATCACGAGATTGCTGAAGAGGTTAAAGGAGCTCAGCATGCCCATCCTCCATTCAGACAAAGGTTTTCCAGTATATGGAGTATTTCCAGCACTTCTCTCATCACCTTGAACAGCATCCCAAGTGGAGTCACAAGTTGTTCTCATGACTGAAAGATAAGCAGTACAGACTTTATTTATTTATTAGCAAGTGTCATCATAGATCAGGAAATATGACTGAAACACTTACTTTAATTTCATTAGTAGTCAGAGTAATTTTTTTAATCATAAAACTCACATAGAATTAAATCCTTGGTGAGAAGATTACTGTAGCCTGTTCCACCTCTACCCCTCCATAAGAAAGTAACTAGGAGTTCTCTGAGAGAAACTGATTTGGGAAGGTCAACACCATATACTTAAAAAAAACATTCAGAAAGGTATCCACAGCAGCAGATTAGTCTGTCTTATAAACCTACCGGTGGCATGGTGATGCAACTTCTGACACACTCTCTACTCAGAAAATAATAGTTAAAACTAATATAGTGTCACCAGTTCATCTAAGATAGATGGAAATGTTCTGCCTGCACTGAGAATGAATATCTGTAAAAAATTTCAGTGACTGAAGAAAGGAGAACCCCAACCACAAAAGTATCATTATTGTTATCAGAAAAAATAAGGAAAAAGAATAGACCACGCTCCTTCAGCAAAAAGTAAGGATAGGCACTTGCTTATAAAATTGGGACCAACATAATGAAAAAAATCCACAAATAAACAAACAAAAATGCAAGCAAAGGAAGAGCAAAACACTTGACCAAGAATCACTTGAGAGGTAGCCCTTTCCACAGACACATCATAGGTATGAGGATTGAGGAGAATGATTCAGTAAGAAAGTGGTTATCCAGACAGATAACAAGGTATGTTTTCCCTTCAGAAAGACCATGGCAAGCTGGATCCACCCTTACTAAGTGGTAGCAATGACCTGGAGGAACAAAAGGCAGGGCTCAGAAGGGAAATTCTCCATTCTAGTTTGCTTTGCTAGTGAAGCAAACTAAACAATTAAAGAAATAAGAGAATTTGGCTTGAGACTGTCACTCCAAGTTAATGGAAACCCCAGACCCAATGAATTATGGACTCCATCTGCTGTGATTGACTCTCAGTGAATTGGAAGTAAATATAGTCTCTGTGTCTTACGCAGATAAGCCATGTGTTTTTCTTGTTATTTTTCCAATTTTCACAAGAATACTTAATGCAAAATGCAGTGTTGATGTTTGCCTGACATTCCAACTGATCATGGGGTGACATAACATAGGAAATTTCTGAAAAGAAAGAGGAAGATTATCATATGTATCCTTTGAAATAACAGGTACTTTTGCAGTAGTAAAAATACATTCTGTTGCTGTCACTGCCTCAGACTTCTGAAGTCCTCTGGTGAGGAGCAGCAAGGTCTTCACAGCTCAAGGAGACTTTAATCTAACGGTACCTAAATGAAAAATATTATGAATAAATAAATAGCAATAAACAGATAATCAGGTATTACAAGTTGTTTTGAGGTATCCTATACAGAGCCAAAAAGAAAGCAGAGCACAAGACTCATGCAGCCATAGAAATGGGAAAAAGCCTGTTTTGATTATTCGAACAGTGACTGTAGCATTGCATGCCAGTTCACGTAAGGAAAAGCATATTTAGCCTACACAAACTGCTAAATACTGCTTCATATCTTGGCAATACTTATTTACCCCTTGCCCTGTTTAAGAGAGTGAAATTTAGCAGTAAGTTCATAAGTTTTTCCAAGTCAATAAAGAAGGTGATTTTTTTTCTGTTTAATAGTTTTCGAAGAGCCTCTTGTGACCTATGCAATCGTTAAATAGTACAGCAAAATATTTTGCACTTGCAAGATCATTTTTTTTACCCTGATCTAAAATATGCACAGAAACAGATTTTGTTTTATGGTACACTACCTAGATACAAGCTAAAGCATGGAAACAGTGACATTTCTTTACCATGTAACTTGTGTGTGTGAAGGAGTCTGAAAATATCTTAACTCAAAACATGAATCAGGTGGCTTTGTCTGCAATTTCTCCCTATACTTTTCATATTTTTTTTATTATCTGAACTAATCAAAAAACTAACTGAAAGGAATCTGGCCTCCGTTGTTTACTGTACTATTTGAATACCTATTTCATTCATTCCCTGGGTTTTGATTTAGAACTTGTACGAAAGAGTTTTTTGTTCTTAAAATGAGTTTGCTGCTATAGAATTCCTCAACTTGCATTTCCAGAATGAAAAAAAAAAATAAAAAAAAAATCAACCGGTACATCTGAGATCTGGTCCTGGGACTAATTATGAATGCAAAGGATCTACGCAAACTGGCCCTTAGACTTTGGAGGAAAGTTGACGTCAGAGGAAGATTAGGCATAGCATGGCTCCACCCTCCCATGCCAGAAACCTTCTTTCTGGATAGTAGTGACAAAGCAGAGAACAGGGATATGGCTGATGCTGATGGAAACAATTCCAGTTCTTCATTTATACCAATTAGGAGTTAGTGAAGGGCTGTTCTGCACATGGAAACCTATTTTAAGCTCAGTTCATTGTGCTCATTGAGGACTAGAGGATAACAAAGAACATGAAGAAAAAAGTGCATGAAAAGCATCATAATCTTCATTGAATTTTTAATAATTCAATCTTTTTGCTTTAATTAATATACTTTAAATACTAAAGATAAAAGAGGAACGTTATTGACTCCAGGAATTGCTCTTGATCTTTTGGACTTCAGTTTTTGGAAGTAAAAAGTGGTGGGAACTGTAGGACAGTCTCAGCCAGCATATATTAAAGTCAGTAGAGTGAGTCTTACTGACTAAACAATCATTTACTTCTCCATTAAGTTTATTATGAATCTACCAGTTTCATGAATTTACGATGGGCTTTTAGGCACCATCCAAAGTAACTTAGGGTGTCATATGTGCACTGCCACTGTACCATGAAAGCAGTAGACACTTTAAAATGTGCAGATTTTCATTCTCGAACAAGTTGTTCTAAATCCCATCTTTGGGAATATATATTTTTTTATTACTTTACTGGTTCTGGTATTCTGAAAATGTTAAACAGTACTTTATTAATTAATTTTATAAACCAGTTTATAGATAATAAACTTTCAGGCTCTTGGACAGAGGTATCATATGAAACAGCTCACTCAAATGAAAAGGCATGTTTTGACTCTATCGCAACCCCCCTGTGACACAGAGATCGGACAGTGTTTTCCTTTTAAGTCAATATAACGTTATCCTAGGCATGGTAATATGAATACTACTAAAATGAAACTTCAGCTTAAGCTTCATGATGGTGTATTCCAAAATAAATTAACTGTATTGCATATTCTTTCTTAAAATAAAGTAGGTCAAGCAGTTATAAAAGTAATACCCTTTTATTACTGTTAATAATCAATGATTGTCTTCTCCAGTCCTTAGCCAGTTTAATGTTATTTTCTTTTTTTCAGGCCAACAGGGTGATTGGCAAGCAAATCAGACAGCTGCAAGGCCTGCTAACTTCAGCTTAAACTCTGAGTGTTCAGCTCTTCTCAAAATCAGGTCAGACGGCTGAGGTCAGAGTCTGGACTGCTATCTTCCTTCCTTCCTAGTTTGGATTATGTTAAAGAAAAAGCTCAGGCCACCTGACTGAAGAAGTCTTCTCTGGCTTTAAGCCTTGTAGAATTATTGCTAACAATGTTTTTAAAATTTTTTTTTTTTTTTTAAACTTAAGGACTTAATTGGCTTTTTTCAAGGTGGAAGCAAGTGTGAATAAAAACAACATTTGGCCTTACAAGGCTGACTTACATTCTCTGGGTTCATGTAAATGATACTGATGTAAGAGGTCATACCGAGGTCACTATTATTGAGCACAACTGGTCAGAATTGTTTTGCCAAAGCACTTTTGAGTGATGGAAGATTGTTCTGTTTGTACTGAAAAAAATTTCATTTTCCTAAAAGTGAAAAAATATTTCTGAAATTGAAGTTATTTCATTTGGAAAATGGGAAATTTCCATTTGTTTTCATTTCTTGTATTACTTCATTTGACTGCTCAGACACAAGTACAGGGAAAATAATTCTAAAAATATAAACATTAAAATACATAAAAATTTCTCACACTCTGTAAATACATCCAAAAGCAAAAAGCTGGGATTCTTTTCTGAACAAACCATGCAGACTTTTCAGTCAGGAAACCTAATCTTTTTCAGGAAATGTAAAATTTTTGCAAGGTAGAAATTATAATTTCCAACTGTTCTACTCAAGTTTCAAAACTCTTCTCAGCTCATGAACTAAATATTTCGCTCAGTAACCATCCGGTCTTCTGTCCCTCTAGTTCTGATTTCTAGATTCTAGTGACACCTAATTTCATTTAAAAGGCAGCATCCCTGTGCAGCTGCACAGCAATATGGGACACACCTTGCTGTGTTTTAGTTCTTCAAAGACTATTAAGAGGGGGAGTTTATATTAGGAAAGATCTGTATCATTCCTTTATTAGAAAAGTCTGGGTACTTCTTGTTATTTAGCTAAGCTATACAGGAAGTTACTATAAGTTAGAAAACTTATGCAAGAACTGGAATAAATAATGGACTGGTTAACTCCAACCAACTTTGGGGCTCTTGCATTTAACTTGAAGAAATATATGAAATAAGAATTTTAAAGTGAGCTATCTACCAAGAAAATCTATAGTCATTGTGATTACTGTATTGTAGGTCACATCCTGTGCTCAGTGTTGGATTCGCAATGAACGTGTTCATTTTCATAGTCTGAGATCCTAAAATCTCTGTAGTACAGATCCACTATTCTGTTTGCGTGTTGTAACAGACACTAGTTACCAAAATATACCAGAATATATTAGTTCTGATTGGATAATTCACTTTAACTTCCTAAATTATCCTCTATGTTTAATGTATACACATGCATTCTTTTACAACATTTTCATAAAACAATTTTTGAGTGAGATTTTTATCTCTGTTACATAACTGAAAGTTCAGATTTACATCTGCATCTGCATGCCTGCCCACTCAGTTAACCAAAAGAACTCAAATAATTGCAGTATTTTATTAGTCTTAACAGTGTGAAAAGAACCCCTTTAAAAGCAGATAACATCTTACATCGTAAAACAAGAGAGATGCTTGTTGAAGGCAAAATAATATGTTGAAAACAGTGGGTTTTGAAGTTATCATTGAAAATAACATTATGTTTCATTCATCTGTTAGGAAGAACTCCTCAGGCACCAAGAAGACCAGACTTTCTCATTTTATTTTCACTCTTAAACTCCAGAAGCATGATTGGTATCTAAAATGTCACCTTTAATATTCTTTTACTTTGGTGTTACTGTTTAATTGTAAATAACTCTTCATATTTTTAAATATTCCTGGCCTAAGAAGAAGTGATAGAACTCGATCGAGCTGTTTCCTATTGACTCGGCCTTGTTGCCTGTCCCACTCCTGACCATCTGACCTGCTTTTGTTGCTCCAGAGGTCAGCCTTATTATTACGTTTTGCAGCAGTGCTATGCATATCACTGGCCAGCACATTCGAATTAATTATATTTTCCTGAAGAAGAAATGGGACAAGAAACTAGGCCAATTATTCACTGTTAACCAACAGAACCACATTCACACTAGTGGTCCCAAATGTTCCCTGGGCCTCTGTTTAAAATTAATCCATCAGAAAATCACATGGAGGATGCTCAAGACCCCCCTCCAATTATTTAAAATCATGTCATTAAATCAGACAAATGCTGGCACTGCAAGTCAGCAGGCGCTAATTTAACCCATATGCTTTGGGACTGTTCCTACATCCTTTCGTCCTAGCCAGAATTTATGCAAGAATTATTTTTTTTTCCCTATAAAATAAAATTGTATTACAAGATAACTATACAATTTTAAGCCCGATAGGTTCTGAGTGGAAGCTGGATAAATATGAAAAAAACTTTAGATCAGCAAAACATATAATGACTTCTTGGAGAATAATATTATAGAAAGGAAAATCCAAAAAGTGCCAAAAATCTGATGACTGGACCACAAGCATGGAAGTCCAGACACCACAGAATTTTGTTCCATAACAAAAACAAGATAAATTCCTACAGATATATGACATTATTCTGGAAATACCTCACTAAAAATATTAAATGTGTGCCTCCTTCTCACCTTTCTTGCCTTTTTACACTTCTCTCTTCAATTTCTTCATTTTTCCTACTTTATCACATTTTAAACACCTTCCCATATTTCTCCTCTGTTTTATCATCTCAGATTACTTCTCACTCTTTCCCATGTTTAGTATAACTTCCTTTGAAATCTGTGTGTGAAAGAAAGGGGCAAAACAAGTTAAGACTTAACATCATTTGGATTTTTCTGAAATTATGTTGATGTTAACAACAATGCAAAGTGTAAATAATCTATACATCAGCTTTTCATATCGTGACTTCCAAAAGGAATATTGATTAAATTATTATGTTGATTTGTATATGACTTAGAAATGAAACTATGTGATTTTTGGTATTTAGAAAAATAACAATAAAAAAGCACTAAAGTTTTTGGGTTTATTAGAATACTAATGAAGAGAAAAAGGGAAAAAAAAGTTTCCTAATGTAGTCATGGCTAGTGACATCACTCTATTGGCCATTTGCTATGTGATTAAACATGTTTCAGTGCAGTAAACTCAAAAGGATGATGCAGGAAGTACTTACCTAGACACAAAAAAAATAGATCTTCATTATTTATAGTTTTGATTTGTGTTGTGATTCTGCCAGTGCATGATTTAGGAGGTTTATATGGGGCGGGGTGGGGGGCGGGGGTGGTTGGTTATTGTTTTTGTCTCTGTAACAGCAACCTGCCATCTGGAAATGCTAAAAGTGCATAAAAGCAATAGGATTTATATGCAGAAACAATAACTCCCTTCTTCAAACTTTCCTCGGTCTGGGCTATGCTTTTGTATGCAAGTTGCTCTTCTCAGCTGTCATTTGGGTTTTGTTTTTGCAATTGGTCATCACCACGAGACTCAAGTATATAATTCTGTGAATGCTTCTGTGTATTAATGAGTGCTTCAGCTGACTAAATAGGCCCCTTTACAGGAAACACAAGGCATGCGTGCAGTTCCGACTGAGATACTTCTCTTCATTTTTGCAAGCAAATTGGGAATTCTAAAGAACTTTTATTTAAGAAAAATCAAAATACAGTGTTACCAAACAAGCTCAGGTGTTGGACCGTGCAACTTTTCCATAAATTCGGCAATCTTGTCGATGTCGTACAACTGAGAACAACAGTGAACTTGATAAAAGCTTGGTTGCAAAATGTGATGCATGAGTCCAGAATCTTGCTGTCTCAAGGGAGAAGTTCCCTCAGCCACAGACGCTGGGATCTCATCCCAGGATAACCAGTCTTTCCTTTGCACATTTTCTAAGCTCTTGCAGCCTGTTGACCAGTAAAGTTCTTGTAGCTGTGACTGGCAAAGTCTTCCCCTGCTGCCTTTACAAAGCACTGGGTGACAATTAGTCTCTTCTCTCCCTGATGGGTTATGCCCTTCCTGGTTGAAATGCAGGTACAAAAGGCGGTGACAGAGGAGATGGAAAGTGGAATTAAAGAAAGTAAATGATACATATTTATAGTCATTTCCATGGGAAATTCCCAAAGATGGACTGACTGAACCAACAGTATGGTAAGCTGAGGGATGGAGACTCTACAGAAGTGGCAGGGGGAGCCGAGGAAACAACTCACACCAGTGGAAGATTGGAGGCTAAAAGGGCACAGGCTGTCTGAGTGACACATTGCTGACGGATGGATGCATTTGCAGAGTTCCCAGAAAACATCAGACAGCACAGAGAACACCTTTAACTGGAGATCTGCAGTAAAATTTTTTTATGGGTTTCCCCCTCACCCACTATGACTCACAGCCAGGAGGGGAGGTTGGGTGTGATCTTTCCAGGGCACGGAAGTGTTCCTGCTCAGTTTTCATCAAAGTGTGGTTTGACTAAGAGACATGTGCAGTCAGGGCTCTGTGCACACAGACCACGACCAAAATTGCCCATAACCTGGACCTACTATGAAAAATTGAAAGTTAGTTACCAATTACTTTAAAAAGGGGAATACTGAAAAAGCAAATATGTCAGGTCTCAGTCAGGACAAAGGCTAAACCCCTATCAGCTGCCCATCCTCCTTCACATACTCTCAGGGGAAGTATATGTTACTAACAGTCTGAAAAATTCCTCTCTGTAGCTGCTTTCCCAGGTAGATCATCAGAGGAAAAAACAGAACTGAACATTTCAGTTGTGTTAATTAAAACATGACTGAAATATGCAGTTACCAGAGCAATTGATGTGGTATAAGAACCCCTACAAACTAGAAGAGCAAAGCCATATTATAATTTACATAGCTTTTCTGAAAATATTTACAATTTTCCCCTCTTGTCTGAGCAGCTGTAAACCATTCTTTCATTCCCTTCCTGTGCCTAGGGAGATCCAGGAGGGAAAGCATCCTCAGCTTTGCCTCAGAGGACACATGGCAAGATACACTGACGTGATACTCATACCTCCATGAAGATGAAGACATATTATCTAGTCAACAAAAGCTCCCATTATAGTTAATGAAAAGAATTAGGCACCCTGAGTATGCGCTTCATGAAACAAATGTTATACATTTCACAATTGCCTATTTTACTCTATTGACTATAAATTAGGCTTATTTAGCTCATAACTAGACACCTAATAATCTAAAACTGAATTAAATGTTTCCCTACATGTGTTTTCTTCTTACCTGCGTTTTTGCAGGTTCTAAAAGTGTTGTGTTCCACATGCTACTTTGGGTTATTTTGTATTTGCCTCTGTGAGGAGCTTCTGATCTACAATAATCATTCTGTGGTCTGTCACTTTTTGACAGAATCCATTTAGAGATAGCATTAAATGTCTTACCACTCCATTTGAACCCCAATGAAATCAGCTGAAAGTCTCCCATCTTTGTGCCCTGGAATTGTATTTCAAATCTGTTTTCCTAGGCTGTGATTTTCCAGAGAATCTATCTTCACTTTCAGTTTTAAGGAGCTTGTGGTGAAAATGCATGTTGCTATGTAGTTTTGGACTGAGAATGTGCTTTTATAAATGTAAAGTTCAGTTACACGTTACCAGCTTAGCTGCAATGTAAATTTCATATATGAAAAGGGGCTGTGGAAATTGGTGGAATAAAGTCTTTCTGAAGACTTGCCACTCCTATTGTCTACTCCTCTTCCCCCTCCACAGGACTTTTATTGCACAATGTATCTTAAAGCAAAATTCTTCTTTAAAATCAATAGAAGGAAATAGGAAGAGTTTAACAAAGGAACCATCTTTTTGGAATAAACATTGTTTACAGATCATTTTGTAGTCTTACTTTAGGGTCGATTTCATAATCCAGAGCTGGTTCAGAGGTTTTATAAATTATTCACTATCTGGATCCAGTAAAAGAATGTAGTTGTTTTAGATAAAGAATGCAGCAGAGAAAATTGAAAAGCAAAATAGTTAAACAAACAGCATGATTTTTTTTTCCTTATGCATTTTTAAAAAGTACTCTTGAAAATAACATACTGTGAGCTAATATTAATCATATGCGGACAGATCATGTAAACAAAGACTATCTAGTGATCTAGTTCCAAACTTCAGGACTGTGAATCCTGTTAAATTTTCATTTTTATGCTTCCAAACCATTTTTATATTGTAACATTTATTTTTGATAATGCTCAGAACTATAAATCATTTAACTTTACAGCCCTGGAGTCTTAGGATTTATGAATACAGAAGAAAATCTGTTTCCTATTTGTATGCTCTACTGTTTGGAATTACATGCTAGCAGAAGAAAATCTGTCCTTATAAAAATGTGATAACACAAAAATATATGAAGGTACCCTTGCTTAGATATGACTAGTCACCCTCAATTGGGCAGATCTGGTGTGTTATTTTACTTGAACTATACAACAAAAAAATAATGTTCTTGGCTCACAAGAAAAGGAATGTTATTCCAATATATATGGGCCATATACTTCATTCTGTTTCTGTTTTGTGACTGTAATTCACTGTAAGACTCAAAGGTTGAGGAGCAAGTGTTCCCAGTTTAACATAAATTTATATCACCTCTATTCTCAGTGAGTTCCCAGTCTGGGCACTATTTGTCTTAGGGTGTAAATTCTTTTTTTTTTTTTTGGTTCAGACCAAAATTCTATTGTGCACTTAAGTTACTCTTTTCCAATGCAAACTACCATGCATTTGTCAAGGATTCCTCATCTTAAAAAATAAGAATATTAATCAAAAAATTCTCAACCTCTTATAGTTGAATGCAAAGGAGCTTGCCACTTTTTAAATACAGCACAGAAGCACATAGTAAATGTACTTGCCTTTTCCGCATTAGTACAAAAAAAGCCTCCATATAGCAATGGGTCTAAATTATTAAAAAGTTTTCTTTTGTTCCTAATGCAGTTAAAAATTTAAATAATTTGGAAGAAAATGTGTGCAATTTATACAGACTTCATTGACAGAACTAGAATACTATAGTGTTATAAACACTCAAGATGCTTCTGCAATCACTGAATTCTTTTATAAAGATACATGATCTTTTACATGCTGAAAACTTAGATCTGTGAGCAAGGAGGGTGACAAACAATACAAAAGTCTATCAGATATCTGTTCAACCTAGTCTAGTGAAGACAAATTAATCTCTGAAGGCAGTGACACACACAAGAAAATTTAAGTATCTTCATTTTATGATGTCTTTTCCTATGGGATTTCATAGAAAAAATTAAACTTGAGATTGTTTTCAATAACATTTCAAGAGCATATCTTTAGACTTAGACATATCAGCCATTCTCCTGCTTTGAGCCAAAGCAATTTCACAAGAGCACTGTCAGCTTCACAACTCATCCCTGGATTGACTAGGTCAAGAGAAGAAAGATTAGGAACATATGACACCAGAAAAGAAAAATCTCCAGGGTCAGTGACATTTTCCTCTCTTTTAAGGTTATGAGAAGACTCATACCAGCTAGGAATGTTAGCAGGATTTCCAAGGTCTTTATCGTACAATATCTTCTGTAGGAGAGTCTCATGTTCCTACAGAAGTCCTACTGAAATCAAAGAGGTGCATTCACACACAGAGGTCTGCACAATTGTCGCTACATTACATTGCAGTATCTTAACAGAAATTAAAAAGTAAATGAAAAATACTTATTTTACAGAAGAGTAATTAAAATTAATGACATTTTCAGTCACCCACATATGTAATTAGCCAAAAATCCATTCTCAAGGCACACTTTATCTCTTGCAACATATGTGCATTATTGTGTTCTGTGCAAGTGAATGCCCTAATACTTATATTTAAATGGCATTCCTACTCAATAATCCATCTGCTCAAGTCATATTTCAACCAATGGCTCTCAAGTTCACTTTGGCAAACCTAAGAGGCTATATCTTCTTTCCAGGGATACCTCCCTCACTGTTTTCCCCCGGGGATTTAGATGGACTTCTATTTATCTTTGGCTTTCCTCAGGGAAAATGGTTGGAAAAGGGCATGCCTAGGCTGCATAATGTGCACTGCACAGAAGTCTTGAAGTCTAGAAGTCTTTTCTAGAGAAGTCTTATATCACTTCAGTTTAGCAATTTTCCTACTGGGGTCTCCATCCAGGCATTTTCAATGAGAAAATAGGACAAAAGGTGCAGTTATGTTGATTATGTAGGACATTGGTTTTTTTCAGCATGTTTTATAACCTATTTCAAGAGTTTCTTCAGGATATGGATCTCTTGCAAGAATTGTATAGACAGCTACTGAAGTGGTATGCATTTCAGGAATCAATACTGACATGTCTAGGCCACAAAAAGAAACAGGACAAATTACTTTGAATCAAGGTTGTCTAATTTTTTGAAAGGTCTGATTTTATTTACAAATAAATATGCATTGCATTAAAGTTGTCAGCACTATCTATAGTTTTTAGGCAAAAGCTAACAAAACAGTTGATTTCAATGATATTAATAAAATAATAATAAAAACCCCAAACATTGAATTTCATTAACTCCAAGAAGAAAAATGAATAAAGTTACACACCCAAGCATAGTTAAATATCATTGTCTAACAAAGACCATATGTTATTTAAATGTGGCAGTGTATCAAGAATCAGTTAAGAGACTGATGGCAAAAGTTGTGTTGCACTGGTTTGTATTCATTCTTGGAATACAGCCTTTCACTGGAATTATTTTACCTTAACACTTCTCAGAATACAAAGTCAAGAACAGAACAAGAACAAGGAGCTAGTATGGACCTTCCAGATGCCTATTGTAAATTAAGAAATGCTACTTTTCTTACCCTCTTCAGGCTAGATGAAAGTGTAATCACTCTGAACATCTACACAAGGTGTGTCCCTGTGATTTGCCATGTGTCAGAACCTTTTTTCTTGCCCTAGACTGTATTCTGTAGCTCAGAGGTTATTTTGTGCCATTGGACACCTGGCACACTATGGTTCTGGTCCACTGGCTCACATGCTACCTAATGTAAAGCATTCATTCATTTAGTATAATTAAATAAACATTCTGACTGCCTAGATAAATAATAGATAAATAATGGTAGTGGAAGAGTTAGCTGAAGGTGTGCATAACATATTGCGTTTACCAAATTGCAAAGACCCTTTGTATTGTGCAAATAAAAGAGAAAGAGCCTATAGTAAGGGTTTGCATAGCATACTTGTTTTTTCACACCCTAGAAAAATTCTCCAAGCCAAATCTACATTGGCTGCTACAGAAGGTTGGCTTAATACCTAAAAAGAGAGTCCAGGGCACTTGTTCAAACAGATCCAGTACCCCTGGCTCTTAGCGCAGCTAGCACAAAGGAGGTATAACCAGGCCATGTTTTGAAAAGCAGCTGTGAAGCGAGGGGTTATGCAAAAGGCATCCCATCTTGGCAGGGGTGTTTTCCAGATCCTCAGTTCCATTGCACTCCACCTAAATAGATTCAAGCTACTTGAAATTTATGTGACTAGATCTAATTTTTCTCAAGAAGCTAGCTGAGCAGTCGTGATGAAACACAGGAGCAGGCATAGTAACAGTAGCTTGTGTTGTTTGTTTTTGAACTGCTGGGTAGCATGCTATAGGATCTGCTCTTTGCTTGCCATATTAATACAGTCTTCTATTGTTTGTGTCAATTCAGCTTTACTGTCTACAATATAGGTACCACAAGATTTACGAAAGGTCATGTTTTATAAATGTTACCTTCCTTGTACACACACTTGTATTTGTATCACACTGGGTTTCTACTAAATAAACTTTGAAGATCAATGCTAACTTGCCTACTCACATAGAAAAACCTGGTTTACATTCACATTATTCAGAAATTACTTTACATTAGAATTAAATTAGAATTTACTTTACTTTTACATTACTGTGCAGAAGGCAATAGAGAAATTTCCCGTGTCTCTCAATTCTAGAGGCATGGGATAGGCTTGGGGCTTCTTAAGACTGTCAAACAGGCTGAAGAAGCGTTATACTGCTTGCCTGGGTATTTTGGGGTGTGGGTTTGTTTGTTCGACTGTTTTGTGTTTTGCTCATTTTTTAAGAAAGGAAAATGAGCAAGATCGCATTGAAATACACCATTGATTGCTACTATGATGGCAGCAATATTAACTTTCCCAGATATTTGAGAAGGACAGCCTGTGATTTCTATTTATTTATTTATTTTAAAATAAAATAATTGTATTGGCTTAGTATGCCTTATAGAAAAATCGATTTCAGAATGTAGCTTGTAAAGGGAACATGTTAAATGCAGAAATCAAATAACTTTTTTTAGCAGTAGTCTAGTTAAAATCCACTAGAAGTGCTGAGACTGAAGATAAAATTTATCAATAATGTTTATATGAAAAGAGACATTTCAAGAATTGCTAATGAATATAGCAGGTCTTTGTGTTGCAGAATCCAGCATGACAACTAAGGTTCTTTCACAGTGGAGAAATTTCCAGGTAGTCCAGAGTCAGCATAGCTGTTTTATATCATTTGCAGGCTCAAAGCTGAATATTCCTCAAAGGTTGCAAATAAGGAGTGTTTTGTGGTGGGAATAGCCAGAGGCTATCTTACATTAACGTCTTTTTTGAAATATTTGTAAGCATAAAAACCCCAACCATCTTCACATTATTATTGCCAATGCTCTATTTTAGTGAAATCTGTGCTAGCCTCAGTAGCAGTAAAGTACAAAACCAGGTTAGCAGATGAAAACAGTAGCATTAATTCTTGGTTTTGTACCAAAAATATTTTGGTAGTGAAGTCCTTAGCTGAAATTTATTTTATCAAAGTAACAAAGAATTCTAAGAACTAGAGAAATCCCTCATTTAAAGTTAAGAATGTGCTGAAATAATAATAATTTTATCCTTGAATCAAAATCAAGAAAATATTGAACCAAGGCTTAAATGCTGTAGATTTAAAAACTTAAATACTACAGAAGCTGGAAAAAATTCTCATTTACTTTGAAGCTAGAAAGACACTGAAGTGAAATAAGATCTTAACTGACAGAAGTTTTCTAGAATAAAATGAATATGTGAGAGATGACATGAGAAGCATGAGTAGCTGGATTGAAAACATATAAAGTAAACAGCAGCTTATAACGCTGTTTTAGAAACATGAAAGAAACATCTGGGTTTCAAAGAAACATGCTGAAGAAAGAAGACAAATTTAAATTTTTTTCAAAAGAGATGACATTTCAGCAACTTTCTAGGGTGGTTCCTCAGCCACAGCTCCTCCTCATATTGTTGTAGTTCTGCTGATTTTCGACAATAAACACCTGCCAAAATCAACCTGTAATCTATTTGGGACACAAAATATAAGAATACCATCTGAGTTAGAAGAACAACCTCAAAAAAAATGCTTTTAAAATTTCAGGAACCATGGTATTTTGGATTCTATCCATATGAAATACTGCTCTTTTTCAACTATGTGAGAGCATTTACTGGTATTAAACAGCTCTGGGAATTTTCACTGTCACAAAGGAGATTAGTGTCTTGCACTCTCCTTACGGTATTTTCAACTTCTGAACCAGCTAAATTTTTATAATGAAAAACGTTTGCAGTACTAATGCTGACCTCATTTGTCTCTTAAATGCTAAATGAACTTTAACCTTCTGAATCTAAAAATTCTTCTGTAGAAACAAAAATTTGATCATTTATACATAGAGATAGAAAGCTTGCTGATATTCAAGTAAAACACTGTCTGTGGAACAGAAAGCGAGCAGGTGATAACAGTATTGGCACCTCTCTCTTTTCCTTTTAATCTTGTTAGATTCATTCTGGTATGTTTATTTTCAGTTACATTCATAGAATGCAAAGGAACAGTGTCCCTAAAAGTTTCGTGTACTCTAGAGAAAGCACTACTGTTTCTTACTCCAAAAATGGAGTTTTGTAACTAGACTGATGTGAACATCTGTTTTACCAGGTAAAATGAGGCCGTTTTGAATATTAAATATTGCTCTATTCTGCATGCTTTGTCTGTCTTAGTCATCATTGTCAACAACTGCATTTCAGAATTCAGGACATTAAGGAAGGAAGAATACCACCACTAGTTGGTGCAACTTACCTTGTCATGGTGTGGTGGCTTGCGTGCCTTGTCGGGCCAGACTAAAATGTTGCACCCTGGCCCTCCAGGCTGGGGGTTTTGTTTTGGGCTAACAACCCAATCATGTAAAAAACAAAATCTGTTACAGAAATTGCAACAACACTATCCCGCCGGGTTCGGTGGCATAGTGTTGTTGCAGCCCTATGCTCCTCGAGGAGTAACAAGGACCAAACAACAAACAAACAAGGAAGAATTAGTTCCCTAAAATAGTTTAGTCTGTTCTAAGTATTAAAGCTGTAGTCACTCTGTTGACTGTTAATGAAAATGTCGATGTGTGCCGGCATTTTTGAGTAATGTGAGTGGGTACATTGGGTACAAACTGAAACACAGGAGGAAGAATTAGTTCCCTAAAATAGTTTAGTCTGTTCTAAGTATTAAAGCTGTAGTCACTCTGTTGACTGTTAATGAAAATGTCGATGTGTGCTGGCATTTTTGAGTAATGTGAGTGGGCACATTGGGTACAAACTGAAACACAGGAGGTGTCATCTGAACATCAGCAAACACTTTTCTACTGGGAGGGTGACTATGATTCTGTACGATTCTGGGTATATCATATGTTCATGCTTCTATTTTTCCACCTTTACTGGAAACCCCTATTTGCTCTCTGTTTCCATAATGCTTCAATAAGAGTGGGTAACTAATAATTTCATACAACAATTCTCTTTCAGCCATGATACAAGATAAAGAGATAAATTACTCCCTATATCATTCATCTGTCACCATTTTCACTATCGTCATCTGCAGTGAAAACTCTAGACTGACTGAAAAACTGGATAATTCTCAATAATATCTATTTTGGCTGTAAATCAAAAATAAAACCTGGTTTGGTTTGGTTTGTTTTTCAAATATTGTTCACAGGTACTACAGTAAAATAGAAGCAGTGAAGATACAGTTGTATCTGTCTCTTGTTTCAAGTTTCTAAGGCTATGTTTTGAAAAATGTTTCAGATGCTCAGTCCAAGAGGAAAGTATTTTTCAAAATTCTGGTACTTATTTTAACCTTTTGCATTGGAAATCCTTTGAAAATTAATATGAAGAGATTTGGAAAACCAGCCAAGGCCTAACTCTAAGGTTTTCATATCTGTTTTCAAGGTGACAACTTTAATTATTACTTTAGTAGTTCATGAATTTTGATTAATAATAATAAATTGAAATGTATATTTTTTTTTAAATATAAAGGTTTTTATTTTAAGCCAATCCAGAATTTTCTACACCTCTAACAAGAATGGACAGAAGTCCTCATTTCCATTCAATTTAACTTTAACCGATATTCATTGATCAGATTCTGTCCTGAATGTTTTTTATGATAATAATAACAGTGGGGAGTTCTTGATGTTTTTCCACTTACACATGGAATATTATAACGATGGACTCAGTCTATACACTAATGTGAACAATCTGAAGCTACTTTAAATTAAATCAGTAAACTAGAAAAATATTTAATTCATCCCAGTTTCTAAGTGATTTGTTCCAATTCTGCTGTCAGTGGATGAAGGTATACTTGATTACAATGAGGAGTAGCTAATTGACAACCTTTTCTGAGCATTCTCAAAGACAAGCCAAAATCCGACTGTTCATAAAGTCTGAAGTTTCTCCTGTATAGGGAATAGTACTCCCTGGGTTACATTTAAGATATGTTAGCAGAAAAGGAGTGGATTATTTTAAGATTTTCATTGTGTATTACTGCTTCATTAGAGTTCGACATTGCAGAATTGCCCCTGAGTCAAAACTAATGACCACATTTTTACTTCTGTACCTGATTTATCTTCAGTAGCACTCTCCTGGCCAGTGTTTGTACTCCAGGGGAAACCCAGCTGTACTTGCTCCTAAATGTTAATACGATATTGTCCCGTCCCTGACTTAAAGCGTGCCAGACGGCATGCTTGCCTAGGAACATTCCCAGGGTCCTGTCCTAGGAGAGTCCCTGGATCATTTCTTGAAAGGCCGTGATATATGTTTCTGACATAAGGCAGGTTTTTTTCAGAAAGCCCTTGTCATTCATATTTCACCAGTTACAGAGAAAAGAGTTTTGGGGGGAAAGCATCACCATTCCCATGTTTCTTCAACAAATTTAGGAACAGTTATATGTGGGGTTTTCAGGAAAATAGAAAATGTTTATTATGAAATGCTTTCTTTCCCCATGGAGAAAACATTCTTTCAAGTTGTCAGTTCATAAATTTCTATATCAGTTTCGGAACTGCGTATGTTGTTATTTGACACTAGCACCTGAAAAAAGCGTAGATAAGCACACTTATGTAATTTCTATGCTTTCCTTGACATCTGAAACATATTTTTCCTTTAAAATAGTATTTTAAAGGCTTTCACATGCATGCAAGATACTTTGAAAGCTCACATTTATTAGTGCGATTTCTGTGGAATGCAATTAAATAGAATAAGACAGAAGTCTACTGTATTAAGCAAAGGAAGACTTGGAGCACAAAGGAGAGGTAAGCTTTCCCTTTTCTCTCAGTGAAAGATTCACATGTCTTTGTTTTGGATTGAGCATCAATGGCATCAATGGCATAGTCTAGCTTAGGTTGTTCTGGATCAGTTTTTAATTATAAACTCTAATTTTAAACTACCTTGGAACCTCATGTTTTAGGAAAGCAAAAATTGGTGAAGTGTATGAGGGCTTGTAGAGCTACGGCTCATTAAAGGGACTTCTGTTTACTTCTACTGTCAATTATGCATAAACTTACAAAACTTTCCTTTACTGAAGTACACTGTAGTGGAATAGGAGCATGCTCTACTTGATCATGCCCGTGGAATGTCTTTTGTAAAAAGAAAATATTTTGGAAGCTACATCCATGGAATGAACACAGATTCCAGATCTGACTCTGTCCAGTGAAGATGCTAATCAGAAATGTACTTAAACAATTAAGTACAAAGAAAATCAGGAACTCAAGTCAGTGCTGAATTCCTGCAAGTTGCCAACAGTTTGGTAAGATTTTTTTCCTGCCAACAGCAATAGGATCATAAGTTTGGCTTAATTCTGTGGCAACAGGCTTGATCTTACTGAGATTTACTGAGTTAGTGATTAATAGGAGATTAGGTGTAACTTTAGAAACTGAGATAAACAGAGAGACCGGAGCAAGTGAGAACCCTTCATAAGGCAGAGGAGAATAGTGACATCTTTGTAAAATAACAAGTGAACCGGTCTTCACTGTTAGAAGTTCTTCCCTCTAGCATTAATTGAGTCTCTTAGCTGAACATCTTATTTAGACACTGACTCCCATGCACCAGACCAAACAGCTGCATCAGGTTCAGGCATAAACCTCTCATCTTTCTGCTTTGTTTTTCTGCCAGAAGTTATGAAACGGGACTGGGGTAATAGAAGTAAATGTGTTCATGCCTCATGACTACTTGGTGTAACTCCACCACTTCTAGCTTCAGAGGTGGAAATGCACTTTTCTTCTGTCACCCCTTTTCAGATTGTCCAGCAAAGCAGAATGGTAAAAACTATCTTCAACCACCACAGCTAGAAATGCCAAAGGTATTGGTCCTGTTCTTTTTGGTGGCCCATCTAAGTCCCCTTGTTGTTTGTCCACTTTTTAATGTTCCACTTTTTGTGTTGTTTCTCTTGGTACATAAAACATTAGTCCTAATTGCGATTTTCACCAAAAAGATGCAATGACAGCACAAACTTGTGAGAAAAGTAATTTCCAATATAATTTATGCAGAACTATTCTCTCTGATATTACAGTCAGAAAATTTATAAAGACTCATTTAGTTTGTATATCCTGGCAAACTCATTAGGTACTTTATGACAACCAAGGACAAAGTTGTGAGTTTTGTACCCTCTATGTTTTCCTCTCATTCAGCTACTAAGAAGTTAACTTCCAAAAGCGAATGACTACCTAGCCCCTCTCAGTTAAATGTGAAGAGGTACACCAGGAATTTGCAGAGGAAAGAGAACAAACTGAAGCTGGTGAGCTGTTGTCTCCAAATTTTTAATTTTATTATTTCATTCTCGGAATATCTACACTTTCATAAACAAGATTAATGATATATTCAGGGCCTTGTTGCCACAAATCTAAAGCTCTTGGAAAAAATGAAACACATCGAGCCAGGTTCTAACAAATGTTTCAAGGAAGCAACAACAGCTCATGCCAGCTCAACGTGTAATATTTCCATTGAATATTTTTAAGCATAATTTCAATCTTTTGTTTGGACATCAAGTAATTTTCTGCCCTCAAAGTGCAGTTAAACTTGCCTATTAATATGAGAAAAGCAGGAAAAAATTACTTCAAAACTGTGTTCAAACCTGCTCTTGCATGACATGCTCAGAACAACTGAATATGAAGTTACATGTTCTCCTGCTTCCTTTATATGAAATCGCTTGGAAACGGAACTCAGCTGAAACAAACACTTCAGTAAGCTCCTTGAAATGACCCAAAGCCAGACATGTTTTTGTTTTTTTTTTTTGCTAAGGGGCTGCAAATACTTAGGTCACATTACAGTTGATAGCAGTTTGTTTTGTTTGTCTGCCATAGCTGCAGATGACAGAGATCCAAAACCCATTGACTTGAATAGGCTTTGGATGGACTGTGGGGAAAGGATTTCCACTGTAGATAGGAATGCTAAAAACATAATCGTTTAAGGCTCCAGTTTCAGAAAAATGATTCCAGCCTCTCTCTCTTGCACATAGGCACATTTGCTTAGGATCAAATCCTTTCTCCTTTGTTCACGTTAGATAACTATAAAATCTCTGAAGCCATTCAAAGAGCAAGGTGCAATCCAATGTGGATAAAGCTTAAAATACTTGCCTAGAGGTGGGAATTTTCCCTTCAGCCCTTGTTGAAAAGCCATCAGGCACACCCTCAGATGAGGTCAGCAGATTCCCACGTGTTTTTAAAAACAACATTGTCATCAAAATCCCACTTGTATTAAAATCACATTAAGTTGCAAAGTCAGGTACTCTGTAGATAGGGTATGCCAGAACTGGAGTTGCCCTTTCTTCATCAGATAGAAACCACCTAGCCTCAGGCTGGCTGTGCTTTTCCAGGGCTATAACTCACAGGCACAGAGTGACTGGTCCAGACAGCACTCACCAACACATACATGTTTCAGATCTCCTCACAACAGCTCAAAACAGGATTGATTCAGTTACCAAGAAAAGAGGACTGAGGCAGAGCAGCCAAGTAGCTTGCTGCTATCAATCATTTATTTTCAACTTCTAAAAGAAAAGAAATAATTTAAGAGGGCCAGGGGTGCATGAGGGGAGGAGAGTAATGGGGAGGGAGAGAGGAAGAGGGAGAAAGGAAAGGGAGCTCTGACTCAGTCAGTGAATCACTTTTTTTTTTTTTTTCTCTGAACAAAAGTTCAGTCATCATGAACAACTGAAGAACTTCTGAACTGATAACTTAAGTTTCCCAAGGAGACAAACAGTAATTTTCAGTTTCATCTTTTTTTTTTTTTAAATGATAATCCAAAAAAAGTAATAGTTATGGGATTCATTAAATGTACAAATTTCTATGTTAACCAGATACTAATCTATCAAGATAGTACATAGATTAACTTGGAACAGGAAAAAAGGAAGAAATTAAATACTTTTTGCAAACAGAAATATGAAATTTCATGCTGAGAACAATAAATGCAATTTCCAGAAGTACCTAAGGTAACACAGACATTGAAGACACAAAGTGACTAAAGCCCTTACGAGGTGACTTGGTGCATCCATCACGAATTATTGGGGATTCTGGAGAGCCATCCCAAATCACACTAGAAGCTTGCGTTAGGTAAACAAAAGCCAGTGACTGTAATGGGAGTTGAGATGCTTATCTCAGATGTAGACACATGTAGATGTCTCAGGTTATGAGTTGGGTCTTATTTTCTACCAGTAAGATTTAAACTTAGGATAAGTGTTAAATTTCTCTGCAGAACACCAAGGCAGCTCTGTGAAAGCACAGCAATGGAATATGTGGCACCTGCAGCATTTGGGAACTGAAAATCAAAATATTCAGCATGCATTGATCACCAAAGTTAAAAAGCAAGAGAGCTATAGTTTCTAGAATTAAATTTGTGTCTGTAAATTTTACCTGGAACCTCAACTTGGCATGAAATTAATTTTTAAAATCTGATCTTAATTTATGAATTTATGAACTAATGACCATTATTCTCTCTACTGGACCCATTAGCAAGTTAAATATAGTTTTAAGTAACTAAGGTGGGAACAGGTGTCAAAATTTCACAGTTTACATACTCCAGTTCATAGACATTTCTTGGCATTTTAGACTGCTGGGATTTCTTTTTTTCAGAAATCTTCGTGAAAACTTCCTTCTGAAATACATATTTCTTGCAGTCCTTTTTTTTTTTCCATTTCTCAATCTTTATAAAAATGCATGCCACAAGTGTACTCCCATTCTTATCACCTCTGTCAGTAAAATAAAGAGAAAGGATTGAGATAACTTTAAAAGACTTATGTTCTTATTCTACATATTATTTGGTGAAATAGCACTCTGTTTGAAACCAAAGCTTCCTGATTAAAAGCCAATGTATGTATTGTATCCTGGTGATAGTTATATCACAAAGACACATGCTTTCAGTACAATGGACTACATGTGAATTAAACATCTGCCTGGTATTATAACATCAATATAAGAAAAAACTATTAGAACATCAAATTATCATCTTGCAAAGCTGGGAAATTCATCCCGTCTCTGGGGACTTCCTGATATTAGACTGATGTAATACTTGTTCTTGGCCAAGTCAACTCTGTGCTACTTTCTTTGTTTCACCATGTATAACTATGTACATGCATTGTTTATAGACTGTGTATACTAAGCAAGGCCAGGTCTGATTCACAGCTGTGAAACTAATCATGCTCTTTGTACCGGGGATTTCGGGGAAAATTGTTCTAGATCAGTACTCTGACTTTTCTCAGTGTTCCTTTTCTTGTGTGATAAAGCTTTAAGGCCAGGCAGCACAACTGGTAAATTAAATCTACAATTATGTAACAGGTTCAAAGAATGGAAGATTAAAGGAGCAAGAGAACAAAAGAGCACAATAATTTAAAACATATATTGAAACACAAACATACAGCCTTCAAAGCATAAGTCAACAGCTTAATGCATTATCTGTTTGTCATAAGAAAGACATTTTCCCTATAACCTATTCCTTCAGCAATGTCCCTCTCTGATGCAGATAGCAATCTGCAATGATGAAAATTTGGCTTTCCTGTCTGAATGTGCAGGTGACAGGAGCTCAGATGGAAAAAGATCAGTGGGCATCTCTCAAAGTGTGAATCCAGATTAGTTTGTGAACAGCTTCCACACATCATAACAGCCGCAAATATTTTTTGCTGGTTCATAGCCTGAATTGCCATTTATAGAGTTGTGCCATGGGTGATTTTATAAAATTACTTTGACCATGAAGCAGCACAAACCAAAGGGATTAAAATTTGTCTTTCTTTTACAATCAGGGAAAAAAAACACTCAGGGTCCTGAAAACAAAGATAATTCTTTAGTAAAATACCACCTATATCTTTCAAACATGGAACGCGGTACTTCCAGATATGTCATGTGGGATTGCTGGAAGGAAATCAATAGTCAACAAGGAGTCTTATGCAGTGGGATTCATTGTTAGCTTTATAACAGCATAGAAAATGCAATGCCACAGGACCTATGGGACTGACACTCCACTGGAACAGAAGCTGTGGACTGAGCAGGACTGCCATAGCACTGGAAATGACACTAGACAATGAAGACAAATGAGTCCTGCACATTGTTTCTTCACTTTTTCCAAAGACATCTAGAGAGATGTCTCCAAATGTAGAAGTGTTGAACAGCAAAGTCCCTGGTAACTTGGTGCAAAATACATTATTTCTTCATTCGTCTTTTTCACCCTTCCACTCGAGAAAGACTTGTTCAGAGAGGCTCTGTATCAAGGGTTGTACTCCTGTAACAATCCTAAATTTAGAAGAATAAGATCAAGAGCTTCAGAGAAGATCCAATCAGTCTGTATTGCACACTTAACAGACTGACCCAGACTTAATAAAAATAGATCATAGAACCATAGAACGGTTTGGGTTGGAAGGGACCTTAAAGATCATCTAGTCCCAACCCCCCTGACATGAGCAGGGACACCCTTCACTAGACCAGGTTGTCCCATCCAACCTGGTCTTGAACACTTCCAGGGAGGGGGCATCCACAACCTCTCTGGGCAACCTGTTCCAGTGCCTCACTACCCTAACAGTGAAGAATTTCTTCCTTATATCTAATCTAAATCTCCCCTCCTTCAGCTTAAAGCCATTTCTTGTTGTTCTATCACTCCATGCCCTTGTAAACAGTCTCTCTCCAGCTTTCTTGTAGTCCCCTTCAGGTACTGGAAGGCTGCTCTAAGGTCTCCCCAGAGTCTTTTCTTCTCCAGCTCTCTCAGCCTGTCTTCATAAGAGAGGTGTTCCAGCCCTCTGAACGTCTTCGTGGCCCTTCTCGGGACTCGCTCCAACAGATCCATGTCTGTCTTGTACTGGGGACCCCAGAACTGGACACAGTACTCCAGGTAGGGTCTTGTGAGACTTGGAGTCAGATACCTATGAACAATAATTCTGAAGTCTGTGCTTGAGATTCACATCCTAGGTCTCTCTCCAGAGCCAGGTGGTTAGCGTCTTTCTAAGAAATCCTGGGAAGAGATTGGGTGGCTTCCTCTAAAACTGTTTGCACCAGCAAGACTCCAGTCATTCCTCTCCCTAACCCATAATTACAGAGTAAAGCTTCCTCCTGCTTTCTCTGATTCCAACATCCTTATTTTTGGATGCAGCTCCAGTGTATGAAGGGGAGGTTATCAGCACATGGGATCACTTCTAGGCCTTTATTATAGTACTGTCTTTTACTGAGAACTGATTGGGCATAGAAAGACTGGTGGGAATGGTCTGACCCATGGAGTGTTATGTGAAATGGAGAAAATCACTCCACTAACAACTATGTTTAAGAAAAACAAAAATTTGGCACCTATGCCCACAAGAGGGTTTCAAGTACTACACTATAGTATCATAGGCATTCCTAACTGCAGCCTTGAGATGTACACCAAAAGACTTTGGCGCAAGAATCTCAAACAAACTGCTATCTTTAGCATTTACCTTTAACTGTCTTAGTGTTGTTAGGCCTGTCTCCAACTGAGTGCACAAGATGCAGAGCGGAGATCTAACACCATGTTGCCAATGCCACCCCCATGTTTATAGCATCTGAATTTTAGGCAGTGCAGTGCTAAGTTGAATCGTCCCCTAACTCTTGCCTGAAATTGAAGAGAACCAAAGAAAAACAGGTTTTTGACTCATTGACTTCAGCAACTCTAAACATTTTTGAGAATTAAACTTTTAATATTAATTATCTGCTTAATACTTTTTACAGGAAGAACTACATTCTTGGTTGCAAAATAGTAGAGTGGAAAGGATCTTAAAAAGAAGAGTAAATCATAAACTTAACAACTGAAATTTGTAGAACTCATTGTTCTTCTGAAGGCACAGGCCCACGTAGGGAACAAGAGATCATTAAAGTTAATATTTTTCCATTCCATCTATCCATACTAATTTTAGGACTTTACTACTTCAGACTTTTGAAGCCAATTTGTACTGAAATCATGATGTGCCATACAAAATAGAAATTGGAACATGCTTATTTTTTTGGCTCGTGACAGTTAAGTAGGTGAAATCATCCTGTTTTAATTACAAAGCAACTCCCCCCATACTATGGTTCTTATGTTTAATGTTTTTCCCCTAATAAAACGCAAAAGATTATTACTTTATAGAAAAACTTATGTCATTTATTGACAAAGAAGAAATATATTTCCTGTCTACCATGTGTTTAAATATTGTTCACTTTTCTAGTTCAAACAATGCACTGAGTAAAAGCAACTTTTGCATAAAGCAGGATTTGACCTCATTTAGGTTCATCCTGAAGACGACATTTAGGGAAAATGAGTAATATGCTGAGAAATGTCAGTCTGAAGTCACAGGACAGGAAAATTGTGGGTTGTAGAAGTCTTCTTCACTGTAAAAGTGCACTTCATTTTATTTAATAAGAGTAAGATGAGCTACTCAGGACCAGACTATGTTCTCTTTTGCACTGGAAATATCCCTACAAACTGAAGAACTGTCCCCCATCCTACATGTCAAGTATTCATTGCATGTTTTTGATTTACACCTTTAAGTGCCAACTGATATAAAAGACATTATGTCAAACATTTCTCATAAACGTTGTAAAAGCTTGTACCCTGAAAGTGCCATATCTTGGGCTGAGAAAACACGTAATTCCACTTAGAACTGCTGCCTTCTCCCGCAAACACAAGTGCCATGGGCATTCATTCAGAAGGACAGCTGCCAGAGAAGAAGGAGTTATGTTCTTTTCTTTATGTCTATCAGTGCCAGAACATATATTCAGAGGCAAGAAACCTGGACTCAAAGATCTGTATTAGACATTTTCCTCTTTCAAGAAGAAGGCCCCGACTACCAGACTTGTAAGATGGTGCCTGCTCTTCCTGGTGGAGCTTTTAAAATAGCTTCTCTCTGGAGTTGGACCAAAGAAACTTACCTCTCCCAGCCTGTGAGCACACTGTTCACCTAAGAAAACACTATTGTTTCTATGTTTTAAATGTATAACAATGTATAACAAACATAAACAGCCCTGCAGAAGGACTTAAATTTGCAATCCTTTGCTGATGTCCAGAGTGGGAAATCATATTCCTTTCTTCACATTCAATAAATTATTGAAGATTTCCCTGAAAAATAGAAGATAAGATTTTGACCCTTACATTAGTAGGAAAAACGCTGAACTAACATGTCATATGACCCGAAACAATGTTTCAACTGCTGCTTTGTTAATGACTCTTTTATTCATAGAATCACAGAATCATTTAAGTTGGAAAAGACCCTTAAGATCACTGAGTCCAACCACTAAGGTTTGTCTTGATTTGTTTTGAAAGGGAGAGTTGAAGAAGTTTTCCAAGCTGTGAATCCTAATCTCAAATACGGTGAAACATATGAGCATCTGTAATATAAAATCTCTCTTTTCCTCAAATATGTTATTAACAGATGTCTGCCTCCCGCACACTCTGCAAACTGCTTACAGGTGGCAAGGAAATTGTTTTAAAACACTGTAGCAAAGACTCAGAGTAAGCATGTACCGCCTACCCAAAGAGACCTTAAAAGATCCCCTGAAAGTCATCACAGAAGAATAACACAGGGTATTAGAAACAGAAGGGCATTCTTCAAGAAGTGGAAAATGCTTTCAAGCAACAGAAGAGGATTTAAGCATAAAATCTGGCAAGCCTAGAACACGATAGGCCAAAAATCACTTCATTGAATAATTGCATGAGGGATAAAAACTACGAATAAAATTTTATTTAAACATATCAAAAGCAGGAAGCATGCCAGTTTGTCTTCAGGGTTGATAGATGATATAAAAGATATAAAATAATTTCTCCAACAACATGTAGTCATAGCAGAACTACTAAGTGAATTATTTGCATCGGTGTTGTAGGTAAGCTCTGACACTGAGCCTTTCCTTATGGCAGACAAATCCAAGAAAATAACTCAAACTGAAGTGTGCTTAGAAGAGTTTAAGAGTTCTGACGAGTTTTTTATCATTGATAACATGAAGAAAGCAAAATAGTTTTCCCTTAAAAATTCAAAATCAGATTATATTTGAGATTGTCAGAATTGTTCAAATCAGCTCTGATGCTGAAAGACTGAAGGTGCTGAATGAAATGGTGTGTGTCTGGAGAAATCCAGGAAACTACACACTAGTAAGCCTCTTTTGTCCTGGACCAAGCCACTGAACAACATAACAAACCACATGAGTAAATATGATGTAATAAGGAATACTCAAAATGAGTTTTGCTGGGAGAAATTGTGCTTCACTACAGACCATTTGAGAGAAACAAGGATTGCAGGTGAGCTACCTAATATACTGTACCTGGATTTTCAAAGAACTTTCAGAAAGTTCCTCACCAAAGTTCTTATCCTAACAGGAAAGGTCCCTTCACAGATTAATGGTCAGTTAAAAGCTGGGAAACAAATAATGAGAACAAATAATGCAAAATGTTACTAGGGGTAACCCATGAAGGTCTGCACTTCAATGCACGTGGCTAAACACAAATAGGCTGGGGTAAAGAGGAACACAACAACTTTGTTGATATACATCTTTTCAAGGCAGTCACACCAGAAAATTACTTTAAAGAGTTGAAGATATCATGTGATGGATGATCAGATGTTGATAAGAACAAAATAGTTAAAAGAAAGTCTAGTTACTCGTATGTCATGATGGACTTTAAACTGCTCTCAATGAGGAATGGGATCTTAGGGTCATTGTTATTTCTCTAGAATCATCAGTTCAATGATTAACAGCAATCAAAGGAAAATAGGGTGTTAGAAAAGACAGAATAAAAAACCTTGTAGAAATCCATGGCAAACACAGGCAAACACAGTCCTTCCATCCTGTGTAAAGTACTCCTCACCATGTCCCTCCAAATAAATACAGTAAAACTTGTAAAGATATAGAGAGCTGTGACAAGGATGATGGGAGCTAAGGAATGCTTTCCGTATGAGAAGATTTTAAATAGACTAGAACTCTTCTCAGAAAAAGAAGGAACTGAGAGTGATTTGAAATGTTGTAAAATCATGAATGGGTTGGAGAAGGTGACTGGGGAATAATCATTCACTGTATTTTATAACACGAGGATGAGAAAGCACCAAGTAGAATTATCAGGAAGTAGGTTTGAAGGAAGTAAAAGGAGTACTTTTTCACACAACACCTCATTATAGTATGGAACTCACTGCCACAGATTACTTCCATTGCCAGAAGTGCAAATGAGTTCAAAAACACATTAAACAAATTAAGGATTGGAAGATCCATCAAAAACTAATAAACGTGATGATGTGGTGCAATCTTCAGTTTGAGAAAACCCCAACCAGAGATGGTTGGAAGCTGTATGGCTGTGCAGTTACCAAAGCATTTGCTGACCACTATCGAAAATAGGATATTGGCACAGATGAGTTTTAAATCTGACTAAAACCAGATGTTTTTATATTCTTAACTTTTGTCACAGTTTCCAGTGAGTTACCATTACCCTGAGCACAATTCCTGAGGCACATTACCCCTGTGTTCAGTTTTTAGTGACTATCTTCATCTGACTTAATTTATTTGAGCCTATATGTTATCCTCATTCATCTTCGGCTCTTGGATTATACCCATGAAAAGAAATGGATGTTCATTTTAGGTCAAATCAGTCCAATCAGGACCACATTTCTCCCTCTGGAAGTACAAGTCCCTTTCCCTTGACAATGTAGGTTTTTAAATTAGGCATCTTAGTTTCGTGGTAAATAAGTTGGGTAGTACATATCTGGATGATAGTTTTAGATTCCTTTAGCTTTATTAAAATAAGGGGGGGGGGNAGGTGAGAAGATATCTAAAAAAAGAGAGGAAAACTATGAACTTTAAGTTATAAGAGAAGTTGAAATAATTTGTGATGATTGTTAAAACTTGAGCTGGCCAACAGCATCAAGATGTAATAGTTTTTAGATGTGTAACACATTTCCATACATGAAAATTTCAGTCTTTAATTTTATTTTTAACCACCTTTTCCAGCCTCCTATGTTTGAATAATATGAATAAAACACTGAAAATTATTCATTCATTGTCCCTTTTCCTTGTCATTGGACTGCAGAGAATTGTTATTGAAGAGAAAAACAGTCATAGTATATAAGGAATTTAACTGAAAGTATAATGACGATTTTTTTTTCAAATTTTGTAGAGAAGACCAAACAATCTAAGCAGAAACTGTAGTGTTCAACTTTTTTTTTCATCATATGCACTGTATTCTATTCCAGATATTACATAGTATCTGTATACAGATCATTCCACAAAAACAATTCAATACTTTCAAGCTCAGAAATAGAAAACATCAAATAGTACTACTAAACATATAAGAATAAACCAGAAGTCATTAACCTGAAGATATTGGGTTCATTTAAAGAACAGGGGAGATGAGTACAACATCCCAATCACCACAATATCCTGATTAGCAGTATTGCTTCAAATATGGAAACTAAATGCCTCCAAAGGATAGCAAACACACTTTACCTGACTATTCTGGAAAAAAGAGATGAAATACGATAAAATGGTTTAATTATGCTACAATATTACCAAGTATTATAAGACCACGGCCCTTGAAAATAATATATTGCCATGTTTTCTCTGTTGGTTTCAATCTGTTAGGTGTGCCATCAGCCCCATATTTTCCTGTTTGGTCCAAGCACATCACTGTGCTCCTCTTGTACAAGAGTTCAGGAAGGCATAAGTTTTTTCTCCGTATACGCATAAAAAAGATCAGCCAAATAGAGATTTCCTTTGCATTTTAATACCTTCTAGCTCATCGGTAGTGTTTTCAGCAGGACTCTTCTACTTCCAACTTCAATTCAACAGGCAACTGGTGAATGACTGACCAGTGTTAGAAAATGCCAATTTTCTTTACTAAGAGACCAATACTTATGTCATGGTACTGCTGTTCAAGAATGTAAGAGAGGCATCAGCTTTTGTAGAATGTGGTTTCATATTCACTTCATAGGCAAGCCCAGTCTCATCTGAAAAAACTCACCCAGTCATTAAGTCAGTCTTACAGACTGTGAGTATTCACACAAATTGATTAATGGAATCTAGGTTCTAGTGCCTACAAGATGGTCTTTTATGTCCCTGAACCCAGTTCCCAAGATCTGTCACCCATAAGCCAGGTAATATCTTGAATTCCTTCATGCATGGCTATAATTTCAAAATGTGTTGAAAAAAATATTTATTTACAGAAAGGTGTCCTGATTTTCTTAGGTTCTGTACAATAAACCTTTACCAAGGCTTTGTAGATAAAACTTTAAGACCAAAGCAGGCAAGATTCTTTAGGTGCTTCAAAACAGATTAAAATGACCAATGTTTAAAAATGTTGGCATACCTTATGTGCTGGGTGTGCATGGCAAGGTTTGGGGGGGGGGGGGGTTACCGGGGGG
>VXBL01009198.1:74052-163222 GCA_013400195.1 Aramus guarauna
AAAAAAAAAAAAAAAGGTATGCTTTGATAATAGCCTGCCTGTCTTGTTGCTGGGATGCTATTACTTTGTGTTTCAAACAGTTGGAGATTGAGAAAAGGTGTTACCTTTCAGTACTCGAATTTCATGACACTCTGCTATTTTTTTTCCCATCACATGGGAAATCCCACAGAAGGGAGAGGATATATATGAGTACAACTTGCAGTTACTTTGAGATGACAAATACCATGATGAAACAAAAGAAATTTCCCATTAAAATAAACCACATGTCAGATTTCAGCTCAGATTCGGCCAGCTCTCAACTAAGGAAATATGCCTTAGCTGCAGATCACGGAGTAAATACATATCTCTGCTTTACTCAAAGTGGCCCATAGAGAAACAAACAGAAATATGAGCTAGCGCTGACTATGAGAATAAACAGAAAAGCCTTCCAAGAGCAGGCTATCTCATGCTTTTACCAATGTACTCCTGAAAGAAAAAGATGCACACATCTCCTTGCCTTAGGCCATGCTTAATTGGCTTATATCAAAATAAGCTGTGGAATTCGAGGCCAAACATATCCAGGGAATGCTGGACCTTGTACTGCTTTAGGTATTCCCTGTCACTGCGTATGAAACACATGAAGAAATGAAGTTCACCACAAGGTCCAGCAAAATATAATGAATTTCCTTTGCCGTAGCTAAACAGCTTTCTCAGGACCTCTATTCGTCCAATTAAAAATAATAAAATATATGTTTGCGGAGTAAAGGAAATTCTGGGAATAGGGAAGAAAAAATAATAGAGAACTCCCCTGTTACGAGCGATTAGCTTTCTTCATCCTTTAATCAGGCAGACCAGAGAGATAAGCTACGTGCTTAGCGTTCAGTTTAGTCCCCTCAGACTGACTCCATCCCTGCAAAAAACCAGTGCTGAAGTGCTTAGGAATTTTCTGATGGGTTATTTTTCCTTAGTACTGCATTGTATCAATAAAATGAAAAGATTTTTCAAAAAGGTATATATTAGGAAATTTTCTTTGGGCAAAATTTCATGTCTTCCAGGAAGAAAACTGAGTGCAAGAATGCTATTACAGCTTCTACCTCCCGTCTTTCTTTCACTCCCCCTTAATCATACTCCATTCTCAATTTCATAAAACCCAATTTTGTATTGACTCAGACATTCGACTAAATCTACACAATGATTGCTTTCAGGCCAGCCTGCTTTGGTGTAATTCCTTAGATACACACTGGGGAATAAAGTATTCCAGAAAAAACAGGTGAACTAACTTTCCTGATGTGAGAAAAAGAAGTCTTGAATGGCTGACAGGGTTTCAGGCCTAATATTTGAAATGTCCTGGCTGCAAGGTACATCTTGTCCTTCTTGGATGAGAACTCAAGATTAATACTTTCCTAAAATATTAATTGCATTCAATCCAAAATGCAGTCATGAGTAAATTATATAGGCCTTAGTAGGTCATCAAATGTTCTTTTCTCAGCTGAAGTAGTCAAACAAATTCTAGGGAGTTCTATGAACGGGACTATCACTATCTACATACTTCATTGCAAAGAAATAGGAATGGATTGTTTGAGGGATCCCAATCCATATGTAAAGCTCTCATTCCAGTTAAAACAAGCACTATATAGTAACAGAAGTAACAGCAATTCTATTTGTGGTGGTCTTTAGAAAAAAGACAAAAACACACAAACAAAAATCATCCCATACATAGTTGTATTTCACTGTAAAACTAAATAACTAAAATAATTTCTGGTGAAAATGAGTTTAAACAAAAGTCAGACAAGGCAAAATGCCTATTGTATATTTAATGGACATACAATGGTGCTTCAATACTCACTGTGCTAACTGCCAGGCTATACCTGAGAATAGTTGGATGATAGTAAAAGTGATCATTTTTATTAAGATGTTGACTTTACATTTCTTTAAAAGATCCATTTGGTAACAGTTTTACTGTTTTATATTTTTTGACACAAACATACATTTATTGCTAGCACTTATATCTAAATATCTTGGGTTTAATCTTAAATGAAGTTTACTTAATTTTTAAAACATTATGTTTATTACATTTTAAAAGCACACACATGCACCAACTGATCCTTTTTGGAACAAGATTTGATTAACACAAAATTTAACTTTTTAAGCAGAATCTGCACAAACCACATGTGCTTTGGGAATTCATTTGGTTCCCTGCTTTAGGACGTCAAGTGCAACCCATTTAGGTACCTGTTTGGTACCAAATAGGAGAATCAGCTATGTAGGTAAGGCAAGGTACAGAAGTCATGTAAGGTAGAAGCATTTGTATAGCTGATGCTTTCATGGATAGGCTGAATTTCCAAGGTTTCAGTTCAGTTATTGATTAAAAATAGTTTCTTCTTGATTATTCATACTAAATTATCTACATTCTCCCTCATAGTTTTCAGCATATATTCCAAAATATGGGATACCTTAAAGCTGTGGGATGTCAACATTCCCTCTGCCTCTCACTAGGCAGGGACAGATTAGTTCCTGTAGGAGAGGTTTTACTCGGGGTAACCCATTTGATGCTATCAACCCCAGTTTCATCTTGCTGGGCAACTACTAAGATTCTCAAAACTGTTTGCCATTGTGCGCAGTAGTGGTATCCACAGCATTTTTACATGGATTTTTCACTTGTGAGGGTGAATAAAGAAAATATTTAGGTGAGTTTGCTTTAAGCATGAGACATAATTATAGAATTCCATCAAGCCTGAGTAGATTTAAATATAAAATTTGAAATCAAGATCCTAGTCATGAACAATAATGAAAAACAAATTAAGAGAATACTTTATTTATATCCATGTAGAGATCAGCTCCAAAATAGATTGTAGACCTTGTTGAACCATGCGTAAATAGATCATGTGATGGCTTCTCTGCCCAGAGTGACTCTCCTCTTGAACATTATCAATCCCTGAACAAAGCATTTAAGCTGACTCCAAAACAGAAACCATATGATTTTATATTCTTATAATTGTGATTCTGGTCCATATTAAAAAAGTGCTTGTAGTCTAAGGGCCATAATGCTCCAAAAGTCTTTAAATGATATGCTGACTAAAACCTGCTGAAGACTGAACATAAAGTCTTTGTTTTTTTCCAAATATTTCAGCTTTCATTGCATCCTATGATTTCCTCTATTTGCCAAATTTTATATTATGTTTGGGTTTACCTCTCATAACTTTGGAAAATGATTATTTCACATGAATATCGTGACACACAACATTTCTTTTTCTTCCATGTCCCACAGACAGTAAGTCACCTGCCTCTCTTTTTTCTCTCCCTCATAATATAGCTAACTTAGTACTACTGCTGCAAACACCTCTTCCCTCATCTTTGTTTCACAATTACCAACTATCTTTTCTCCCCAAAGACCTAACTGACAGCATGTTTAGTAAACCTTGGAGCAATCTCCTTCTGGCTTTGAGGATTGCACCATTTCAGACTTGAAGAAAGGCTTCTGTGCGGGAAACTTTTTATTCAAACTATATCAGCTGCTCTAATAAAGGTGTTCCCTTACAAGAAGCTATTTGTTTCAGTGAGGACACCAATTCACTTATAAAGAAGTCTGGGTTTTGTTATCCATTAGTCTATCTTTTAGCTTTAGCTCAATAGTAAAAAAGAAGTTAAATGTGACTGGCAAGTAATGTATATTGCTAATATAATGTGGTTAGCACAGTATGACTAGCAACTAATCACATACCACTAAAATTACATATTTCATGACTTTGTGAATAACCACTGAAATTTAATGTATTCACAAATATAATGATCACTGATAATTATAAGTAAAACCAGAAATATATAGAAGTTAGTATCAATGACTTATAAAATAAAAGACTAACTTTTCAATTAACAACCCAGCTGAGCTTAGGCTGTATCAAAAACTTGCAGTCATCATCATTACAATTATAGATGGAAATGCATGATTTCACCTTTTTTGGTATTATATTTCAAAAACTCTTCGTTGAAAGAAATGGTGTGATGGAGACAGAAGTGATGAATGCACTGAAAAATTGCTTCCTGTCATAAATGACTTTATAAACCTACTGGGAAATTTTTCATGTCTACATCTGGTAGATGGTGACTAATGCAGGATAATCAAATTAGAAATCATTCAGCCAGCAGGGACTAGTGACCACACGAAGGTCCAGTGAGTAAAGCGAGATTTGAAGTTGATATGTGTAAATCACAACTGATTCTAATCAGAAGCAGATGCCTGATTTCAGACAGGTCTTCATGGACAGCACGTCAAAAACAATTAGAAATAATTTATTAGATGGAGACAATGAAACGCAGACTATGTTGTAGTACAAACAATTGACAGAATTCTATGCAAGTAGGGAAGCATAGTTTAAATGCAATGTCCACAGAGAATACATATATAACAAAAAATAAATTACTTTCTATCTCATGATTATGTAATTTATATGAATTATATTTAGTGTGTACATCATGTAAACATATTGTGAAAATGTGGAATAGTTAATTAAATTGGGCATATGAGATAATATTCCCATTTTCTGTGGGCTAGCACCATTAGAATCAAGCATTTGTTATTAATTTATAGACTAAAAATATGATTTTGAGGATTACATGTTTATATTTATCCTAAAATGATTCTAAACTGTAAATTTACATTTTAAAATGTTTCTACCAGTGAGTGTCAGTTAAGAATCATACAATAATTGCAAAATAAATTTGCCATGGTATTTATTGTCTTAATTTCTTTGTTTTCTTCTGGAAATTTTACTCCAACTCCATGAAATATTTCTATAATTACTGATATATATCTTTGGTTTTATTTTACAAGTCTTATATAGTGTATCAGTGCCTAATAAAGAATATAGGAGCTAAATAAAGAGACAGTAATTCTTTTATTATTATTATTTCTAATCATTTTCACAATCCATTGTCATAGTTTAGGGGTATGGAATATAGATATGTGTCTCCATCAGTACTTTGAAGAATAAATGCTGAACGTATAACACCTCCTCCCGCTACTTCCTTATTCACATAGGCACAGGGAACTCAGTATCATGAATTGTATGTTGTGTGACACAGGTTTGAATTTATGCAGTACTTCTTAGATAGAGAATGTTCTAAACTGTATCTGGAAAAATAAGTTTTGCCATAGAAGGATTTCTAGTGTTAGCAGAAGACAACGATACACCCTCTATAAAGTCATAAGAATATTTTACTGGTAGTAAGCACAACAGGGAGCACCGAGAAAAGAAATTTGACATTCAAATAACTGAGATTTTAGCAAAGTGCTTGTGAAAAGCCAGGACATAGGATAATTTTACTAAATGAGATATTTTTACAATTCTTAAATTTTTAGTTCTTTTCTACTGTTGATTAGGTGATTATCAGACTGATTGCCAATTTCTCAGTCTGAATATTCGTGTGACTCATTACACATTACTCACACTTTTTCATTGGCCAGCTATGTCTCACATGGCTCCATCTCCTGTCTGAATGACTATTTAACATACAAACAATTTTTTCTGATATTTAATCATAATTCTGTACATAAATACTCCCGTGATTTGAGATTTAGAGGAACACAGACACAAACACTGCACTTACATAAATGTTCTTCTAAGCCAAAGAACAATTTAGACAAAGTAAGAGTTGGAGAATATTAGTAAAAAAGTAAGTCAGAGGCCTTACTGCAAACTGAGTGGGTGGGCAAGACTGAGTGGGTGGGAAAGGACTGAGCTTACAATGAAGTTACACCTTTACTTGTGCTGACTGAAAAGGGCCATAAAAAAAAAAAAAGAAAAGGTCAATTCAGCTAAATGTTCTTTATTGATTTTAATGGTAGGATCTTCAGTATGGTTTTGGGCATAATGCAAAAGTTTGTTTCCACTATCCCATTTATATTATGCCTGGAATCCTTGCAGAGGTGCAGATGTGATGACATTTGAGTAACAATTCTGCACCACTAAAAACCATGTCAGTAAGAGCAGGCTCAAGCTGCTGGCTGCTATTAGAGCACATATAAGTCATGTATGCTAAACATAGTGTCACTAATCCAGGGATGAAATCATACTCCAGTGCAGAAAATAGGAACTTCAACTTACCCAGCCATATACAATAGTTTCCTAAGGATCAAGACAAATGTTTGCACTTGTACTGTTTGTACAATGACTGAGAGATTAAGAAAAATAAGGAATTTGTGTGAGTGTATATAAGATATATTTAGAAGCATAAATTCATGACTCAAAGCACATGTATAATGAACATCTAAGTCCTTTTCAGCTTCTGAATGCAAACACTTAGAAGCAGGAGAAATTAGTAAAAGCAGAAAGTATATTACACACACTCAATAGACAGGATTTTTGAGCATGAAAAAACCCACTCTTTTGTTAATTCTTTGAATCAACAACATATGTTGTTTACTTATTGTTGCATCTTGCAGAAAAAATAAAGTTGGCTTCAGCAAATAATGAGAAGATGAATTTTGAAGAAAGAGGACTGTGCAGCTAGAATTACGAATACCAGACAGTAATGCCATTATACTGTGGGCTTAAGGTTTTTCCACAGCAAAATAATAGCCTGCCAGGCAGACAAACAAATTAGTCAATGATGGACCCCCCTTCCACAACTAACCTTTAATGCAAGACATTGGATTAAATTAATTCCTCCGTTTAACTAACGAGGAATCCTCCTCTTGAACTACTATGCTAATATGAAAGTGGTGTGGAACTGATAAGCTGAAAGGAGTCAGTCAAGTTTCTGACCTTTCTCAGAAGTGCCTTTGACATCAGCTAGACGAGAATGTGAGGACTCAGCCATTTGAGTAAGTCTCCAGTGATCTAGCCCCTAGAAAGTCTCAAATAACTTCCTTAGTCATAACAGCCACTTTGGCCTGACTCACAAAACAGACTAGCATGTAAGTTCAACTCCCACTTAAAATCACTAGTGGTTTGAGTTCATCTCACTTAGCTTTAACCAACTTAAATATTGGGGTCTAGTCTAAACTAGTCACTTTACAAAATCCCCACATAAGCTCCTAAAAATCTTTCCGTTTCTGGATATTCCTTGTGAAGTCCCCAAAATTCTGCTCTAAGGCATGTGCTCATTTTGAGTAAAATATCGTAAATTAGCTTATCAGCTATCTCACACTTTACTCCTTTTGATTACTCACAAAACAGGAGTTTTCCAACCTCTGACATCTGTTCACCAGAAGTTTCAGAGTATATGCAAATCTGCACAGAGGCGAAGGAGGATGAAGTGCTCCCCTTCTTCAACACAAACTTTTCTATTTGATTGCTCAGATGATGGAGCATTCAGCTTTTTATTCCTCTGTCACCTGATACCGCTTGAACTCCCTTCACATTTCTAGGACTAAGAATTAGTTAATGTGCTAAGTAGTAAACTCTTTGGAGAGAGGGCAAAAAGAAAGAGAGAGACAACACAGATTTTTTTTCTCTTCCATTTTTTACTTAAACTAGTATAATTTTCACAAAATTAAATAAGCGTAAGCCAAGAAGCCCGTGAGGATATTTTGCCCTAAAGACTGTGGAGACAAGTGTGAAAATATGTCTAAAATGTAAGTCTAATCAGAATTTGCATGACAAAAGCAAGCTACTGGAGTGGAATTGACAATGTTACATTGGTACTGTTTGGAAAAAATGGACAAATTTGTGGATAGAGGTACATGTTTTGGGGCAGATGTTCTCTTTACCTCAGTTGCCATTGAGTGCAATGTTGTCTCACTTTGTAGCAGCTCTGTGGGAAGACTTGAAATATACATAGGTTTCTCTGCCCTTATTTTTTTTTTTAAGTTCACAGTATAAGATGTTCCACGAAAAAGAACAGATTTAAAATAAAGACCATAAAATCAGTATTTTTCTTCTGAATCAGCCCTTGTCTTTTTGGTATCCAGAGCTAATGACAAATGGCTCAGCGGGTAATTAATTTTTCTTATGGAGTCACTGTGGATCTTCACTGAATAAATTTCGTATCATGCTCTGATACTCAGGGAGGAACACTGGGACACAGCAGTAAGAATTTGTTTATACAAGAGATAAGCTGCTGTCATGACTTTACCAGTCCTGCTTTGCGTGACTTTATTTCTAGTTTCTGAAGACATGTTTATTCACCCAACTCAGTACAGATGTCTCTCTAACTATACTTAATCAAAGGCAAAAAGCTAGGCAAGCCTATTATGAAAAGGACAATGCTTTTAGCTTGTTGTTTGATATAATCAACAGGGCTGTAATCAAACTAATGCCATTATTGTCCTCAGATTTTTGTTATGGATTAAAAAAATTATTAATTATCAGAAGAAGATCTATTTGTTCATATGGTCCCCTCATTCCCACAGTACAATACCATTTGAAGTGATGCATTGTCCCTTGAACATGCAGCTTCCATCATTCCTCTTAGCCTGCTGCTCCACACTCTTGCAGACCTCATGCTTAAGAAATTTGTGATTAATTGTGCCCTGATCTTTCATTTTCTTATCTATTATTCAAAATTCTTCTCTCTGCCCCATGCTTTCTTTGATAAGGTGTTGCTTGGGTATCCTAACTGGTGGTGGAGGCTATGAAATGTATTGACAATAGTTTCTGTGAGCAAGAGGTCATCTGAAGGCAGGTTGTGCCTCATTATCAAACTGCAAGAAGAGAAAGTTAAGGAAATTGCAGGACCCAGACATAAAACAGGAATGAGCTTTTTCTTTGTTATGTTGGTGGACCAGAGTCAGCATGACACGGGAAACAATATTCTGGAGAGGACAAGTGGCCCCACAGAGCCTCTCAGTACTTTAACAAGTGTCCTACTGTACTGGTAAGAGAGAGGATGCACTAGCTGATCGGCATAGTTTGTACCACAATCCAAAATCCTTGTAACACTAGGTGATATGTGTATTCCTCTTTCTACTTGTAATACATTCATTTTTGAATGTACAATTTTCTATGACAATAGGAAGCATGAAACAATGTTTAGCTGCAGTTGCTTCCACTCTGTTACTTCTCATCATGCAAGTACTACTATGATTTCAGAAGTATATTCCTTGAGAAGACACATTTTGTTATTTTGATAGGATACTTCAAAAGAACAGCTTAATTAACAATAGACCATTAAGCCAATGCTGACTTTGCTTATGAGATTAAAAGCTCTTTATTTATGACTTTAAGAGCTAAAATGTGATCACAGCATCTCATTGCATAGATTAATCTCAGAGATGACACTTCCTTTTATGTAACATTTAAAACCTCAAGACCGCTGATCAGTTTATCTAATGACAAACAATTAGCATGACATCATCATAACACATGGTCATAAAAAGTAACCATATAAATCTGGTCAGGTATTACTAACTTTGTACTTGGTTCTTTTCTCTAATCTCAACATTATCAAAAATCCTGTGTTTCTCCTAGTCTGAAATGATTCTTCAGTATTTTAAGGATAATCTTGACATACTGATTCTGTGAAGACCAGCACATCACTGAGGAACCTCTCCCCAAAAAAGAAAGATAAGTATCAGCAAGACATATAGCATATTTATTGTACAATCAGTTTTGGTACTAAATGAATTAAAAAGTAGTAAATAAAACAGGCTCAGAGAAGAATATATGGTATGCTCAATATTAATTGAGAGGAGGTGATCATGTATATCCCATTTCAATACTTTCAGGAAAAATGTATTCCCTTTCAATAGGTTACAGAGGCACTACTTGCCCTTTACTACTCCATGAATTTCCAGAGAGTATAAAGTGGAGGGATTTTGATAATAAAAAACAATAATCCAGGTTGTCCAGAACTATGGTAACTTTTATTTAAGAAACCACCAACCTGAATGGAATGTGATTTTAAATGTTAGAACTACATGGGCTGTTGGAAAAAATTTCCTTCAAGATATATAAGAGGAAATACAAAATCTGGTGACCCAAAAATATAAAAGATTTCTCCAATAATGGCAAGGTTAAGTGTTTTGAATGACTGAAGGAGAAAAGGGTCTTATGAAACTTAGGTACAAATTACCTTCAATGTTAGTGCAGACAGACCACAACAGTCAAAACCTGGGAGGAAGTAAATTTTGGTGTAGAATTCCCTAAAGAAAGCCAGATGAACAACAAACACAAGAATTTGCAGTAGAAAGCATCATAAATGAAAAATAAAAATGACATCTCCTTTCTCAACATACATGCCTTCCCTCAGCTTATCTGATTTCATTAGGAAAACAATACTTTTACCGCTCTTTTTCATCCACTGGCCTCAGAGTTCTGATGCTGGCTGTAGATGCTGTACCCTGCTATGTACAGCTGAATTAAATACACAAACCCCATCATCTTAAACCTGCCAAAATCCTTCTAGAAAGCAGGCTGTGCATGCAAGGATGACAAAAAACCCTTCAACTTTAATGAAATAATTTACACCCAAATCATTCAATCCAGTCAGTCAGTTCTGTGGAATCATTTTTCTTAAGGACATATCTGAAAGACACTTCAAGATGGACTCAGTCTACGAAGTAGTTTAGAAATAAACAAATTATTCTTGCTTTAAATGACTCTCTAACAAATGCAGATTCTTCCTTTCTCATGTACAGATGTCATCTACAAGCATTCTCCGTTCTGCTGAAATTCAGTCATCCTTTGAGACATCAGGAGGCTGTTATTGGAGAACAGATACAAATGTTGACTGTCCTCTACATGGATAGGACATGACAAATTTTGTTTTGATCTGCCTTGGGGCATAAGAGATTTCAACTCTTGTCTTAAAAGGATGCAATGCAAAAGTCTTGATGTGAAGTAAATTGGAATAATTACAATAACTGTCTAATTATACATGGCATGAAATAAACCTCAATTTCAAGACAGTTCAGGAAAATCTAATGAGGTCTGATGTTTACACCTATTTCCTGGTGCCAAACCAAGTTAATCTTCTCATCAAATCCTATTGGTTCTGGCAGGATCAGAATATCTGGTATTATAGTAATACAAACATTGAAAATAAATTTTTATAATACAGTATTTTAATCCATATTTATGTTAAAAGTAACAAGTTTGTCTGTCTTTTCTTCTGTTTTTCTGCCACTTATACTTTTTACTCATGTTTTTAAAATTGGGTTTCACTCTCCCAGTAATCTTGACATATAAGAAAATCTTATTTCATTGACAAATGGAGAACCGTGGCACAGGGTGAAATAAATAATTTGGCTGAGTTATGGAAAGCATAAAATCGAGAAAGCTCGATTTTCCTCAATAGTATGATTCAATGCACCTGTAATCATCATTCACACCTAACTAACAAGAATTGTTGTATCACCCAACAGCAGCTTTCTGATGAGGAAGGATAGAAGTAGTTCTGTTCCCCCTCCCACATAAACACCATAATGCTATCTAGTGCTAGAAATACAG
The DNA here is from genome assembly GCA_013400195.1 of Aramus guarauna. Taxonomy (NCBI): domain Eukaryota; kingdom Metazoa; phylum Chordata; class Aves; order Gruiformes; family Aramidae; genus Aramus; species Aramus guarauna. The sequence goes on from VXBL01009198.1 coordinate 85,422, forward strand.
GACAAACAAAAGCAGATGAAATCCTAATGCCATAAATCCCATAGCGGTTGGGATCTAGATCTCTAGAGTGTACCACACCCAAAACAGCAGCTCTATTTTCCAGGACAGCCTAATCGTGTATTTGTGAACTGCCTCCCTTCACAGCCTTAAAGCTCACCTCAGGCTGGTCACAAGTTCTTCTTCTGATGAGATGGCAGTTTTTTAAATATCAGCTAAAGCTCTGCTGCAATCCAGTTTATGGGCAACCACACTAGAAATCTGTCTAAATGTTCCAGAGAAAGCCTGAAAGTTTTGTGTTGTCATAATTGAAGCCAACTTTGTCAGTGGACAGATACCTGTGTGTAGATTAGGTACCTTTTGTGTGCTCATTGACCAGGTCAGTGCCTGCATAGTGATTCAGGTCAGCAGACCATGGCCTCAGTGGGGGAAACACTCTGTTGGGCTATTGGATTATATCCTGAGCAGAGCCCAGAGTGCTGTAGATATGAAGTCTTATTTATTTAGAGATTTGGAGATTTCCACTTCTACACAGAGGAAATTAGCAAGGTGCATCCCAAGTGAATGGAGGAGATGAACATTTCCTGTTATTTCACTGTGTTCTCAATGGAAAAGGATAAACATGTACCTTAGACTGGATTATTCTTTCGTCGTACCTAACTGGCATATACAGGCCACAGAGGAGACATTTGATTTTAGTAGCCTGGAACTCTATCTGCAGATCTCAGAAATGCTTCTTTCCTTTCAAAACTGCTCAAGGGATGCAGGAAACTACATTAGAGAAGGTCAAATATTCCTTCTTCCCCTTTCTGGAGCCAGGCACTTCAAGCTGGAAATGAACCAATTCCTAAACCGAATAGACTAGAAACCACTATATTATAGTATTAAACAGGAACTCAAGTCTTTGGTTCACATGAGAGTCTCAAGGTCCTTGTCTGGAAGGGAAGTTCACAACTGTGGATCAACCTGCCAGGTCCCAGCATAAGCCATGGCAAGAGTAAGAATATGCATATGCAAATATGAAAATCTGTCTGGAAACCAACTAAGCAAGTCTGATTTTATGCTAAAATATGAGGAACAGGATAAAGCTAAACCTCAGCTTTCCATGGACTGCAAATTCCTCTCTGTTAGAAGAAATTATTTCCTTAGGATTCAATTTCAGAGTTTAATGCAGAGATTCAAACTCCATCTGGGCATTGATGAAATGAATGAGGAGGAAAATTGCACTTCTTCACTGCTCCATAGTTATGGTGACCCTTTGGCAGGTGTTTGGGGATAAATTGTAGGGAGATTACCTTACAATAACCCCAACCTTCCTAAAGGTCTCCTTTGCCAGCCTAATCTTTCCCACTAGATCTCCACCCCTGTTTTGCAGCCAATAGTGAACCAATACAGAAATCCCAGAAAAGAGTACTGACATTACCTTGTCATTGCAAAGTCAACTATCAGGGTAGGCTGTAGGAAGTACAGCCTGAGCAGGGACTCAGTTTCATGAGTGTCCAAACTGATTTTCAAGGGAAAACGTGCTGTAATCCAAGGAAAGTTGATTGAGATTTGAGTACAGAACTTAATTTTGCACAGAAACCACAGCAGAATTGAGGCTCCTGAAATCAGGAGGGAGGATTTTAACTGCTGTAATTTTTTCTCCTTGGAAATCAAGTGGACTGTCACCACTGTTTGTCAGCTAAAGCTTTGGTCTTCTAGATTTGGTTATTCATATTTCCAGGAGACTGGTAAGGGAAACTAGAGAGACAGTGTGCATGATACAGACATTTTCAGAGACCTGGGGGAGATATTTCATAAACAGGAGGCTTCATTCTTGACCAAGCAGGTCCACACAGAATTTTAAAACTGCTGAACAGTATTCTATAAACAAAGTGAGCACAGTGAAGATATACTACAAATTGAATTAGTATCTTTCCCTGTTTGACATATTAACTGAAACACCGACTTAAATTTACACCAGAAAACTTTATAGAAACTTGGCAGAAACATAGTACAAAACCCAAAGGGAGTCAGAATCATTATCTTATGTAATACAATGAAATACATTGGTAATGATTCAGAAAACAGGATAGAAGTCCACACTGTCCATGTAATTTCAAAACATTTAAGAACAAAAAAGAAGCAGACAGAATAGTACTTCTCAGTGAGGATAATTTTACTGTTCCAGACATCACATGGGAATAATAGATTGTAGAGACAACAATAACATTTTCATAACAATGAGTGTAATCTCACTGATATAGTGTTGGAACTAAACTATAGCTTTATGAAGACAGTGATCTCCATGGATCATTTCTTCCAAATGACTACTGTGTGTTAGCCAAACAAGATTTCTTCAAACACTGTGTGGTTTATATCACTGTGTGCTCTCGTTTGTGCATGTGAGTGTCCGTGTGTGTAACTTAGATTTTTTACAACAGTCTCATCTGAAAAGAAACCCAACCTTATAAAATAGTATCCCAGCCACTACAGAATATCTTACAAATGAATGGGTATTGTTCTTTTTTGACTAACAGCTGCTTTTAGTTTAAGTAGTTTACTGTAGCTAAAAGCTCTGACAATCCAGATACTTTTTGTTATCAAGGTTTATCTCAACCTGCTAAAGTCTAGATAAGGAGTTGCCAGTTTTCCTGCTTCAAAGGAGACAAGAGTAATTGGAACTATAAACTCTCCCATTCATCACTAAAATGCACATTTTTATAGGACCACAGAAAGCATCTGTATCTTTGCTAAGACAGGCATGCATTAGACAGATTTGAACTGAGACTGCTCAATACAGCAGATCACTTGTCTGACATTTATAGATGTTAATGTGCACACACTCATTTCAGAAGAGGAGAAAATAGCTCATGCTTAATCAGAAGATTACTTTACAAAGAGAGATCCTCATCCTGCATAGTTCTTAGCTTTAGCTGAAGCCAAGGGCCTGTAGTCTTTCGCCAGAGGCATTCAGGACCTTCCATGATCAGGCCCTATAACTTTTTTCAGTGTGGTTTGTCTCACTTGTGCCTTGGCATAAAGACAGTTTTGTACAGCTAGATCCAAGACCTGCGCAGTCCTGAATATGATTACAAACACTGTGCCTTGGCCAAGTTGGACAATTATTCATTTCTACAGTCCATTAACAAAAAGTGGAATCCACCTGGTAACTAAATAGCCCTGATTTGTAAAAGATGCACGTATTTCCTTATGGTCAAGTTGATGGAATCTTCACTTCTTTTCTAATAGCTTGCAAATTTGTCAAAGGCACAAACAGTTTCAAAGTGAGTTAAGTTTACTCCTACAGGCTGCCATTATCATCAGAATATATAAATTCCAGAGTCTAATGTAAGGTTTACCAAAGAACAAGTTAAAAAAAAAATACAAATATTCCTTTCTCTTGTGCTCCGTAATTCTAAAATGACTCCCTGCTTGTTTCCACTGGAACACTGTTAAGAAGGTTGCCTGATAAGATGCCCATTAGTTTCCCTAGTAAAAGATATTTTAGTGTTATCATAAAAGAGGATTTTGGTTAACAAATCACTGACAGATAAAAGTACAGGCATTTCTAACAAATCTAGATGTTTCATACAAGTTTTTTGCATTCAAAGGCTGTCTCTGTATATTCTACAAATGGTGGTGTTTGCAGGATATATGAGTAGCCTCCAAAATTACTTGTTCCATGAGAATGAATGAACAAGAACCAACTGCAGAGATACTATTAAGACTTTATATATGTGTGTTTAGATGGGCTTTCCTAAGGAAACAGGATCACAGAAACACAGAATGGCTGAGGTTGGAAGAGAACCTTCAGAGGTCACCATGTTCGGCTCACCCTTTCAAAGCAGAGTCACCTACAGCTGGTTGCCCAGAACCCTGTCCAGGTGACTTTTGACTGTCTCCAAGGATAGAGACTCCACAACATCTCTGGACAACCTCTTTCAGTGTTCGAGCACCCTCACGGTAAAAATGTGGGATTTTTTTTTCTTATCTTCAAATTTAATTTCCTGTATTTCAGTTTGTGCCTATTGCTTCTTGTCTTGCCACAGGATACCACTGAAGAGATTCTGCTTCCATTTTCTTCATACTTTCCCATGAGGTATTTATACTCACTGCTAAGATACTCCTTGACCCTTATCTTCTTCAGGATGAACAGTCCCAACTCCCCCAACTTCTCCTCATGTGTCAGATGCTCCAAGACCTCAAACACGTTTGTGGCCTTGCAGTGCAGGAGGCTGTTGGCCCACTTTGCCATGATGGCACATTGCTGGCCTCATTGTTCAGGTACCCACTGGGTCCATCCTTCTCTAATAACTTTTGAAACCTCACATCAAATTCACTTAAAGGCAGGGTAGGAGTCTACCACACAATTATGTTTCAGCACATGCAGGCCCCTGGACCACTCATATTACTGCTCCCTGTTGTTTGGGGGGGCAGATTTGGTATTACTGCATTGTAAGATATTTCAGGGAGACACATCCATAGGAAATCAAACTCCCTCATTTCCTCTGTTAACAGAACAACATCTTGTTTGTTGCAATTGCATGGGCTATAGGCATACTATAGCCACACTTGACAAGTCCTCAAGCCTGCAATCCAATCATGTATGAAAATATACCCTAAAATCAGTAGACTCCTGGACGATTTAAGTAGGATAAAAAGGAAATTACTCTTAAATTATGCTGTAATTAATATTATTTCTTACACTAAACAAACTCGTGAGCCTAAAAGCAAAAAAAATTTACATTTTTACAATTCTGACACCCTGTTTTAAAACTTTCCGTGTACCTCTCTTTATGTATCACTTCTGTAGAAGTCCTTCTAAATAACTATGTGATTAGGTTTTTTTTAAAAAAAAAAAAAAAAAAGTTTTGTCAGTCTCTTAGCCTGGAGTATGGCAAGAATGTATTTTGTATGGTTTTCTTACTTGTATCTTGTATTCTATTTATCTGTATGAATGTGTGTGGTGAGTTGACCCTGGCTGGAGGCCAGGTGCCCACCAAAGCCCCTCTATCCCTGCCCTCCTCAGCTGGGCAGGGGAGAGGAAATAGAATTAAATGTTCGTAGGTCAAGATAAGGACAGGGAGAGATCACTAAACCAATTACCATCATGGGCAAAACAGACTCAACTTGGGGAAATTAGTTTAATTTATTACTAATGAAATCAGAGTCAAATAATGAGAAATAGAAACTAAATTTTAAAACGCCTCCCCCCACCCCTCCCTTCTTCCCAGGCTCAACTTCACTCCCCATTTCTCTCCCTCCCCCNGTCTTCCCCAGGGGCTGCAGGGGAATCTCTGCTCTGACACCTGGAGCACCTCCTGCCCCTCCTTCTGCACTGACCTGGGTGTCTGCAGAGTTGTTCCTCTCATATCGTCTCACTCCTCTCTCTGGCTGCAAAAGCTGTTGTGTAGAAACTTTTTCCCCTTCTCAACTCTGTTATCCCAGAGGCACTCCCACTATCGCTGATGGGCTCAGCCTTGGCCATCAGAGGTCCGTCTTGTAGCCGGCTGGCATTGGCTCTGTTGGACATGGGGGAAGCTTCTAGCAGCTTCTCACAGAAGCCACCCCTGTAGCCATCCCCACTACCAAAACCTTGCCATACAAACCTAATATAATGTGGTTTGATCGGTTCCTTTCCTAACCCCCCAAATGTATGCCGTTTACATACTCTGAGACCAAGCTTTATAACAACAGCTTTTGATGCTCTAACCTGAGCCTTAAAGAAGATTTTGGTTTTGAAAGATCATCTAAAAAGAGAGACCTTTTCATTGTTAGGCAGTTACTTTACATATGTACAAGGCCCTACATGTGCCTGGCACTTCATACCTCTACGAGCTTGCAGAACAGAGTTTGAGGTGGTTTGTTCAAGGACACTAAAAAAAGTCAGTGCTGAATTTCCTCTCCTCAAAGAGCTGTTGCATGGTAGAACTGAATGAATTTTAAAACTCATTTTAAGATCTGGCAATCTGAACAACATTGGCATATAATTTTTCAGCAAGATGAAATATGCATGTGGAAGAAGAAAGAAAAAACCAAGATAGTTGCAGTCTAATCCATTTAGCAATCTGTCTCTAATTTTAATGATGTATTTGTCATTTTATTACTTATGAAATGTCATTTATATGAAACTGTCACTATGATATTAGAGAGGAACAGCTTGTGTTAAACTGTGTAATGTCTTTGCCAACTTTCAATGTTAGTTGCATTCTACCTCTTTAGAATTTCCCTTACGCTTTCAGTTAAGCTTGGATATTTCATGTAGCAAACTTTTGTACATAGCTGATGTACAAAACGTGTGTCTTGGGTGGATGCAGCAACTATTGTGTTTAGTTAATTCAATAACATGGAAATTATTCGGAAAAGCCTTTTATAAAACTAGCCTGATGTGAAGTGAAAATCCTGCAGGATCCTGAAATATCTATAATTTTTAACACTAGTATGGAAAAGGTGGAGTTGTAGTCACTTTCGAAGAGACAGAATAATTTAACAAACAAACAACAAAACAAAACAGTGATAATACATTTCCTTTTCTCTGAAAGATGCTTAAAATTATTATCTTCATGCCTGATAACCACTGAGCTGGAGGAAAGGTAGGTTTCTTTTTTTTTTAAATATATTTATATCAGCAAGTGCAATATACAGCTCATTACAGTTAAATGTAAAAAATACACAACTAGTCAATAATTCCCAAATCTGTAAAATATTCATCAGGAAATACAAACAAATACAAAGGCAAAGTTTATTATGTTTTTACACATATAAGGGATTTAGGGTCATCTGCCTTCTTTGAAAACTGTACCAGTTTTCTCACATCTTTCATGTTCTGTTCAAAATTGTTGCTGTAAGGAGTTAGAGATAAGTAAAAAATTACAAGTCTTAGAAGCACAGATTCACCTAGATCTTCTTTTGTAAAATAAAGGCAATATCTGCTAATTACCTTCTATAGTCTCGTGAGGATTCAGGAGAAAGCAATAACGTTTTGTAGAGCATTTTGAAGCATTAAACATAATAAAGTTGTAATAAAGTTGTATCACTGAAGTCAATGCTATAACCCAAAGAAGGAAGTTTTTTTATTAGAATTAGATTAAATTATGTCTGAATTAAGACTAAAGAGATTTGTTAAGGGGGACCCATTTCTAAAAAGAAATCTTCTACTTAGGAAGCTATAAGCAATTTTCTTCCACATTTTCTAATGAGCAATCTTTGATGTCAGTTTTCAAACAAAGTCTCTTAGAATTTAATGATTTTTAGTAGAAAAAAATGGAATTTGAAGAGTTCAATCACTGAACAGAGGAAAGATCTGGAGCATGTTTCATATCAAACAAAGCAATTCAGGCTGACACTCCTTGTCACAGGCACAAAACCTGACCACAACAGGAAGAAGTATCAGAAGCTTTCTTCCTGATTTTGTACTTCTTCCACCAAGCTGAAGAAAAAAAAAAAAAAAAAAGTATTCCAATTATTTCAAGACAAAGAATGAATGTGATCATGGTGCTGGGAGGGCTGGTGGTTCCCTGGGCACCAGGTGCTCCCTGGGGTGGCAGGGCAGGGATGGCAGCCAGGGCCTGTCCCTCACAGCCAGGGCATCGGGCACCTCCCTGGGGATGGGGACAGGCTGTCCCTGGGATGGGCCAGGGCGGGTGGAGACGTGTCCTATGGCCTCCCTGGGGCAGGGACTGATGACCCCGGGGGCTGGAATGGGGCCCTGGGCCGTGGGTAGGACTGGGGGGGCACTGGGGGCAGGCAGGGACGTTAGGGCCCTGAGAGCACTCGGGGTCTGGACAGTCAAAGATAAAGTGACTCTTGACGAGCCAGGGGCAGAGACAAGAAGTGAATACAACTCCAACAAATTCGAGTTTCGTGATCTATGTTGTCATTATAAAAAAAAATTAAAAAAATTAATGGTAATAAAGAGCTGATACATTGATTGCAAAAGACTGTTTAAGAACTTACTCTTTCTCAAGGGAGAAGCATGTCCTCAGGTTCTTCCATGTGAATCCTCACTTGTCATTAACATTTGTTTTTAATCCACAAATCTTCCACGCTAATCTCAAAGCAATTGCCTTGTTTGTAGAGCTGTGGAATTGAGCTTCGCTAAATGACTTAGCATAATTTCTGGAATAGAATTCAACTGGCTCCATTAAATAATTCATGTGACTTAGGTATTCATAGTACACATTTCAAGTGTACTTTTCAAGTCTCTTTAATCTTCAGAATTCATTCTGAGGATGGAGCAGCATTTAATTTATAGAAAAAAGTTTGGAAAGCCAAGATCTGGGGTTTATGCACATATACACATATACTTTTATTCTATAATGTAATCGTAAAGGGGTTTTGGCCTTGCCACATGTGAATGTTTTGGGCTTCATTCTCTTAGATGAGGCACGTATCAGATACAGTTATCATCATGTTATAAATATATCTCTATATTCTATCAAATAAATGTCAGGCCTGGTATACAATCTGTCATTTGTAATTCTGAATCCTAAGAGATGTGTCTAGACAAGTAATATAGATGCTGCAGAGATATACACTCTAAATTCAGCTCCAGAGCACAGGCCAGTTAAAGGCGTTCCCCACAGACTCTGAAGTAATTGGACTGAAAGCCATTAAAATACAACCATATTAAAATGTTCCCTGCATTACCTTTCAACTACATAAAGACATATAATAAGGCATCTAATAAGACTCTGAGGACTAAACCACGACACCACATCTATTTTCACAAGAGTTACACAAACTATGGTTAAAGCAGAAGTAAATTTGAATGTGTCCTCTCCCATATAGTTGCAGATGTTGAGCCTTTGAAAGTAATTTTAAGCTGTTATTTTAAAAAGAGAAGAGGAATGAAAGAGATCCATTAACATTTTTTATGTCTGTTTTGGAAGTCTTTTTTATGTTTATGGTGTTCCTGGCTTAGGTACTGTATAAACAAGTCCCATCCCCAGCTAGAATCCTTACCCACATTCAGCCAAAGTCACAATGCTTTAGAATTTTCACTGGATTATTTGGGTCTTCAAAGGAAGGCACTTACCAATAGGACTTAAGTTTATGCTTGAAGTTAAACATATGTTTAATTATGGTCCCAAATGAGAACCTATGTGGTGTGTTACAGCAGAGACTATTCATGTTGATATGGAAGGTGGATGTGGATATGTCAGAAGGTGCAGTCTACCTATTCTGGCTGAATTTCTATGGGTGTATTCAATATTCGGGCATAATGTCACAAAGTTTATGCATGAGATACTTTCTCAACCCTTTGAACATTATAACAGAATTTGAAAAGCATAAAAACACACAGCATGATGATAGCACATACAGATTCACCTCTTTCTAAAAGTATGATGGTTCCTGCTGTGGAAGTTTTAAATTGGACAAAAGCTAATGCATTATCTGGTTCAGCTATCTTGTCCACTGTAAACTGACTGCTTTCTCTCATGCAACATCCCCAAAAGCAGTTAAGATTCACATCAAAGATATCCTATTAGGAAAATTATCCACTTTTGATTCTTGCCCTCTTCCAGCTACAGAAGTTTTATGCAGCTAGCAGTCTTTAAGAACTACATCTTTTTTTTTCTTTTTTTTTTTTTTCATTCATGCGGTTTAACAGGCTGCACTGCATCTGCCCAGACAGAAGAATTAATCAAATAAAATATCTTTGACAAGATTTGCCAGCTGGTTTTGACTGCTACATGGCAGTGCAAAACTGCCTTAAATACGGCAGTTGAAGAAATTTATGGCAGCTCTGTATCATCAGAGCAATGCAGCAAAGACAAAATCCACTGCTGAGTCTGACCTTGGAATATTTCTGATTATTTTAATTCTTCACATCATTATTTAACCATTTCTCACAGAGATCCTATCAATAGAGATCACATTTAGTATCACATCGGTAGTAGACTCTGTCCTGTATGATTCACCTGACCTAATGTCTTTTACCTTAAGTCCTAAGTAAGGTGACTGAATCTCCTGTAATCACTTCCATTCAAGTTCATGTTATCTATTTCAATGGAATAAAAATTAATTTTGGAGGGAAGACCAAGCCCAGTGAGTCATACTTCTAAATGGGCTGTCATCAACTGCAGCTGCAGTTTTGTGCCAGATTGCAGGCATGCAATCTTGATGGTGCAAAAATCACCTGTGGAAGCAGCGTTCTCAATAATGTGAAGTACTAGGCAATATCCTTAAGGCTGTAAAGGTGAAATGTTAGGTACTTAAAGATCTTTTTAGTTTTTGTACTCTATGAAATGTTTTCTTTTCCTAAGAGCTGATATTTTATTTGTTTTGAATGTAAGACAAAACACTAGGAAAGGCCTGGAGGGAAGTCTAGCACACAAGTGACTAGTAACAGTCTAATTCCCCTCTACTATTGGAGGAAAATATGTTTTGGTTTCTTTCTTCTTAGTCAAGTAAACAGATAAATATATTTCCCCTGGCTTCCATTACAGCAAGTTGGCAGTTACAGAAGAATCCTTTCAGTTTTGATTTCCTGTCAGCTTTACTAACAAATGACCGCAGAGTACAGAATTCTCTTGGTGTGGTTTTTAGAGACTCTGTGCCTTAAAAGGAGCGTTTCTGAATGAAATCGCTATATGTTCTCACTTGGAGGGGTTGGTTTGTTTTCTGTACGCAGTACATTTCCCCTTTTAATGAATGTGTGAAATTGGGACAAGGATAGGAGGGATGTGGCCTAAAGAGAACATTTTTTTAAAAAACCTTCTTTTCCCTTGATCTTCATCTCCTAAGTTGGAGTCAAAAGACTGACTAAATTCGGAAACAGACATAAACCAGTTCAGGCCACTTTTCCAATCTGCCCATAGCAGGCAGAAAAACCAAACCAAACCAGCTCCCTGTGCAAAGGGCTGATCTCGGGGCAGCCAGTGGCACGCTGCTGAGTGATTTCAGTAGAGCTTGCGGAAATTTCTCTTGGAGTTGGATTTCTTCTCGTAGGCTGATCTTCCAAAGAAAGACAACAGGGGTCATGAGCTGTGGCCAGAAGCTGTGTGGTTCCTAAGCTCTTCAGTGTCCGCTCTGATCAACAGGGACCTGAAATTACTGCCGTGCTTTCTCACAGCTAAAATTCCCTGAGGGTAACCCCCAACGTTTTAATTTGTCTCTACAGAACTTCTCTGTTTTAAGCCAGGCATCAATTCACTACTCCTGTGCAGGCAGTATCGCGTCTTGATGAGCAGTCAAAAACCTACTGTATGAGTCTTTTCTAACAGTTTTTCTCTTTTTCAGAGTTTTCTTTGCTCTCTCACGCAGAACAGAGCTCTGTCTTTACAGGCATGGTCTTTGGAGAGAGTAAGGCAAACGTTGTAGAAATGCCACTCCACTCGGTGTCTTTGCTGTATTTTGTTCTTCAACATACGTATGCCCAAGCAGCCCTCTGCTCTGTATTTTGCAGAAGGAAAATGTCCTGCAGTGAAGTGCTCAGTTCTGCTGCTGAATCTGCGCCGAGGGATGTAGACAGCAGTGTGAGGCGGGGGGGAGGGAGAAGAGACGTAGTGACTTCATTACTTCCACCCTTACGGAGCAGATAATGAGGAAAGCACTTTCCAAACAGAGAAAGTGAAGTGTCTTCAGACAGCTAAGGAGGCCAAGAAAACTGCCAAGAGAGGAGCGAAGAGAAGAACATTCCAAAAAGCTGTCCTTAGCAGACCATAAATCTTACCCAGCGGACAGTTCAAACACATCACTTGCACCAGCCCTACTCTTCCCTGCTTATTTTCTTCCTGTCAGCATTATAAAAGAATAATAAAGTACCAAACAAACAAACAAGTAAAACAAGAAAATAAGCAAGAAAACCCAGTAGAGAAGAAAAAGCATTGCAGTCCTTGTCTGTCAGCAGTGTTGGGGAGTCCCTTGGATCACACTGTGCTGCAGCCTGCGCAAACACCACTGCCTCGCCACGTCCGATCCAAGAAAGGAATTCTCAAACTCTTTTTAAGTGTCTGAAATAACCATTCAGAGGCATACGGGAATGCCAAAACTATATTTAAATATTTAAAAGGGAAGCACATCCAACTTTTTTTTTTATGCCCAAGTGAGGTGTCTTCCTGTAAGTTTTGGCTGCCTGAGCTCACAACAGCATCAGATTCTCTAAATTGCCTTAAAGGTAAGGAGCATTTTACACTCCTGAAGAATTTGTCAGGCAAATGGGAAGAAAAGTCCTTCCTCCTCAGTGTGGAATGGGAAAGACAGGAAACTCTGCTGCCAGTTGTGAAAGGGAATGCACAATTCATACCCAAATAGGCAGGGAAATACTTCTTTGGAGCAAGCTGCACAGAGCGGGAGCCTGGGGAGGTAAGCAAGCGTGCTGGCGGGAAAACAAATGGATTTCAGTTGGAAACCAGCCTGGTCTCTGTCAAACATACCAATAAAACTGACATGTTCCTGTAGGCTGAGTTGGTAAGATCTGCACGTCATGATGGGAAAAAGTACCGATAAGAAAATTTAGTAGCTTTAATGCACAGGCTAGCTAAAGAAAACTGAAAAGCCTTTTCTCCCCACCCCGCCCCTGCATGTGCCTGAACTAGGCAGGAAAGTAGGGCTAAATAAAAATAAAGGAATTAATGCTAGGGATTAGTGTTAGGGAGTTGTATGAACCAAAAAGTTGTTAACACTAAGTGGCATCGGAGGGGATTAAAGAACACCATTCTTATAAATACAGCCCAATCTCTCTGCTACGATCAAGTGAGAATTCACCCTGGAAAACCCATCCAGAACATCAGAAGAGACTCCTAACCAAATTAACTAAGGTAACAGCCCAGAAAGCACCAGTAAGGCAGCAGGTTTCTACAACTTTGACATTAAGACCAGGCTCTAGTGATACCTAAGAAAACTAAAGTGGAATAAAATGGAGAAAAAAAAAAAAAAAAAGGCATCCAGAGGCCTGTGCACCATCTCAATTAGCAGTGTAGATGCAAATGGTTAGTATTGTTTCCCTAGAGGGTTTGAGCACCGTACGAGCCAAGGCTGACCTTTTTAATTCCTAACTTTTGAGGCCTTCATATGCAGATTATAGTTATACCGATGGGTCCAAACCAGTACAGAGCTGGCTGAACACTAGTCAGGTTTAGTTCTCTGCTTGTGGGACAATAAACACCAATGCCAGAGCTTTTACATTGCTTCAGGCCAGAGAGATACGTGTACACACACACACACACACGTGAACACACGCATACACACAGAGACACATACGAACACGCTGTCACTGCAGAACTGATTGGTTTGGATCCATGTTCAACAGGAAAAATTAAGGCTATGTGGGCACTTTGCCAACAGAAACATAGACTTCAAAGAACTATAGGATCAGGCAATAACTGGGACTCATCGAGGCTTTCAAGTGAATGCTTAATGCAAAGCTTTCACAACTTACACTGCTGCAAACAGCAAATTTTCTGAGCTTTCATTTAGTTGAGGAAAAATAAAAATACAGTAAAAAAAAGGACAGAAGAAACTATGCGATAGCAGTTTTGTAACCACTATATGAAGTTACAGTACTGTTAAACACAAGGCTGAACAGCAGATGGCCCAAGACATGATGCTATTGTTGACATGGTTTGTAATAGCAATGTTGATGTAAATGCATATTTGCTCAGTCTGTGTATCATGCTGACATTAATCCTCAAGGAAAGAATACCATCTGGAATATTTTCAGTTACTATAATCTGAACTGAATTAAGTACTATAAACTCGCATATTACTCAAGGTAAAGCTTCTCTCAGGTGGAGTTGTGTTTTACATTAGCTTTGTCTAATTCAATGTGTGCCTCTAATGCCATATTTCCCGCCTTATTTTTAATAAATTGTTATGATTTGCACTCTCCTGTATATATATATATATTATTTTTTCCCAGTAGAATATATCAGATAACCCAGCTGAGAACACTAGTTTAAATAGACACAACTTGAGATATCCCAAGCAAACACCAACGTGTCTTGGGCTCTGAAGTGGTACAGGGTTTTGCCAGAGCAAAAACTGTATGGAGAGTTTTTCCTTAAGGAGTTCCCTAAGGAATTTATTATTATATGTATAAAAACTACATTCATAGTAATTGCATCCATCTTTATTATTATTATTATTATTATTATTATTATTATTATTATTATTATTATTTTAATACAAAATAATAGTAAGCAAATCAACCAATCCTTACATTCAATTGGACTGTGACTGAGCAAAGCTGATAGTCTGCAGTGGAACTTTGATGCGCAGGTTTGAAGTAAAACATGTTTTTCTCCTCTGCCACTCCCTACAAGTCTGGAACATGCCCTGAGTGCTCGACTAAGTCAGGACCTGAAACGGTCCCGTGACAAGGTCCAAGGGGTTCAGAAGGAGGATTTGGGACCCGCCCATTAGCCCTAGATGGAGTTTTGACAGTGATTTCAATGCAAGTAGGATCAGTCCTCAGACACAGAAGCACAACTTGCACTACATCCTCTGTGACTCTATGGAGTTCTGAACCACAGTGAAACAGCTTTAGGAAAGCTAAGGCTATGCAGCTGTTCTGCTGCAGCTTTTCACACCATGTAACCTACATTATAAAAACTGAGGCAACATGAAAAAAAATTATCTGTTCATTTTAGGGCTTACTTAGGTATTAACCTTTTTATGGCTTTTTCCTCCCAGCTGTTTTCTTTCCTGTTTATTGCACGCGTTTTTTATTGGAACATAGCTGTCCAGAAATCGGTGCTTTTGAAGGCAGAGTAGACGCACAACTGAACTCTGGTAAATGGCCTGCTCTGTTTACACGAGGCTTGTTAAACAACAAAGGGCAGAAAGCAAGTACTGAGCATCAGTGAGGGTTTTCATCGTTTATCATCTGCAGATTATAGTGTTCTTGCAACTACAAAAGATAAAGCCATAACAGAATGCAGTATAAAGGCAATAGCCCTTCATAGATCTTTGTTGTGCAAATTGCTGTACAAGCAGTTAATTCTCGTGGGTCCTGGGAGTTAAACAGGTCACCTGAACATCCTTAACAGTTTGAATGTAAATCTATAGCAAGATACGGTTTTGACATATGGACTGTTTCTAGATTTTTGTGACTTTGGAAGCATTCCTGCATGGTGGAAGTTATTGGCAAGTCTCCCACTGATTTCAGGAGTTCCTGATAAAATCGACTGATTTTATGAATTGATTAGGAAATACTTTTTTTGGACCACAAACAAAAAGAAAGTGATATTTACCATGGAAAATTCAGAATCAGACTTCAAACACTCTGCACATGAGTTTACTTGAAGAATGATTCACTATTGATATAGCTGGACTTGTTAGCAAATATATGTTTAAATCATCAAAATCTCAGCATAACCAGAAATGGTTAGAACTTTGAAATTTCAGCTGGGTAATGAAAAAGAAGTAATGAACTTACTGTCCCTTATTTGAACTTACCCAACCAGAATGCCATGATGCTACAGGAGCCTGACAGTTCTCGGCTGGACAGAGGCACATATCTGTGCGGCTAGTAAGGGGGTTGCTTGTTTCCTTTTTTGCTAGCTATTGCTACTACTGGTTTTGATATTAAGTGCAGCAGCAGCACCCAGGTTTGTGCAAGTTATTGGTCTCCTTTGCATCATCTTATGTACCGCCAGTAGTACTGTGACACAGTGAGGGGAGCCCAAAGTGTAAAGTATATTAAAAGAAATAGTTAAAATTCTAAGCCTCTCCTCCTGCAGTTGTAAGGAACTCCAAACCTCTTGGCAAATACTCATGTCTAGGTTCAGCATGCACTTTCCACTGCAGGTACACTCTCTCTGTAATATATTTAGGCCATTCTCAGCGCAGAATTCAGCAGGAAGCTCTCTGGGAGACTCAGCAGGATCACAGCAGGCATTTGGCTGTATCTTTCATTTGAAGTACAATTCTGCTATTGGACACATGAAGATCTTCAAAGTACGGGTCCTCCTTACTCTGCCCACTGAAATCCCTCACTGAAATTAGAATTGGGAGCCACTCATTTTTCTAAGGCTCGGCCAAGCAATGGTGTTCCAAACCTTCTTCTTTAAATAAGAAATAGAATGCTAATTAAGTTGTTGTTTTTTATAAAATACTTTATTAAGAATAATAAGAGTAAGCAAGGTTACAAAAATACCAACTTTATTAACTAATGAAGATGCCATTAATTACAGAAGATTTGTAATACAAGTTATAACCACAGTGTTCCCTTTTCATTAGGCATTCAACTAGTTGTATTTCATGGGAGCCTTATTTTTCCCACTTTAATATGAAAAAATACTCTTATCATACACTGAATTCCACAGGCAGCTCCCTGAAGTTAGATCCCATGCAGGGAAACAACATACATAAATGCCCAAGAGTATGGTTAAAAAGGAACACTGTAAAATTTTAGGGTGAAAAGCCATGTTAGTTCCTGCCAGCAGCCCCAACATTCATAAAACAATAATATACCAGTGCACGTGAGGGAGGAAGAAAATATTTGATAAGGAAACAAGGCTAAAGAACCAATCCACCAGGTTTTATACAGGTTCTGTGGGGGTCAACTGGTTTACAACCAGCCTTCCAGATCGCCTATCCTACGGCGATAAAGCCTCACCTCCCGCCGCAGTTGCTGTGGAGTTACAACCTGCCTGCTTTTCAGTGTACAAGGATGCGTGTAGTTCAGTGCACGGCCACAGGGAAAAGCACTGAGCGACTTTCGGCCCCCGCTCTTTGACAATCACATTCACTGATTTCAAGGGACATTTTGCCTGAGTAGGTTTTGACCCTCAGAGAGATAGTTGGACCCTCGTCTGAAAAGCTCTAGCTCAAGTGAGTAGCTCTGTCAAGTACATTGGCATTACCTGCAGCAAGGCTTTGCAGAATGCCTCAGAGAATTTTTATCTTAAACTACAGAAGATGATTTCAGCAATAGCAGCAAAAATTTAGACCAGTACATTCCCAATGAGAGCTACAGTTTCTCTGAGGGTCATGAGGTTTATGAGACAAAGAGATAGGGAAAAAAGCTCTTTAAAGGGAAAAATGTTTTCATTGATGAAAGGAAGAGGTGTCAGCCAGTTCCAATGCCCAAAGAAAATTAGTAATTAAGTCAAACTAACTTCAGTAGTGCAAAATCAGCTCTTAGGTTTTAATTTCAAAATTTTGTATCCAGTTATTACACTTTTCAGAGACCAAGGATTGGTTGCAGCAAGGAGAATGAAGATGAATTCAATGCATTTTAAGAATGTCCTTAGATAAGAATTTAAGTTCTGTACCCTTTAATTCTAATATGAACAAAATCACATCTACAAAGTAAAGTCCAGACCCCACTGAAGTTAGTAAGAGGCTTTCCAGCAATTTAGATGGGCACTAGATCAGGTTCCCTTGTTATTACAGAGAGAAAAATGTTAGAACAGTGAAAAAAATATCTACAGAGTGTCCTTTCTTAAGAGAATCCTGTAGTTATAACAGTTGCCTGGTACAGTACCATTGGTACCAACAAGAAATATTCACAGGAATAAATGAAGTACAAATTCATTACCACATATCATTATTCTTCTCTTCCCTTGCTCTTCAGAGTCTCACGTGCTCTCCATACTGTGATAGGGAGAGCAAGAGCACCTGATAAGCAAGTGCATACAAACATGTTAAGTTCTGGAGCATCAACTCTGCACAATTTATTTTACTGAGGCGCTGCCCAGAACAAACAGGTAAAAATCCTTACACGTTGTCTAACAAAAAACAGTATTTTTATCATATATATATATATGTGTGTGTATATATATATATAAAAATCACAGTCTTCTGCACAGCAGAAGCTTATAACTAAAATATTTTAGGATTCGATTTTCTTAGATAGACATAACAAAATGCCTGCAAATATAATACAGTGAGCACATAACAATTCTTAGAATACAAAGAGTGAACATGGAATTATATATTTTATCCACATTCTACTTGTGACTGAAAACAAAACTCACTTGGAGTTTTTTAAAAGTCTCTCTTAAAAAGTTAATCCTTTCAGTAAGATATAGTCAGTATATACCTAGCAAGAATACACTCTGCACATACATGGCAATAATGAACTGTAAATAAAACAGGCTAAATCCTGCCCTCTTTAGGCCTGGTAAGTAAAGGAGCCCAAAAGGAGCATAAAGCCTTCAGAGGCAGCCAGAATAGATTGAAACAGACTATCTGCGTAGCATCCACAACCTCAGATCCGCTGTACAGAGGAGTCGCATCTTGTCCGAAGAGACTATTTACATCAGGAGGAATTTCAGAAGCTCAGCTTGCTGAAAGACTTCTTCCTACGTGCCAGTAGAATCTCCTGGATGCTTGACACAAATCCCAGCAGGCCAAGCCACTTAAGCATGGGCTGAAACTCATCCCAGTTCACCAGGAGATGCAAGCATTTTTGAGTCCCACTGAAGTCAAAGTGCACCGCTGAAGAAAATAATTTGGTGAGTCAACACGAGGGCTGCCGCCCAAGACAGCTCTCCCGAAGTGGTTACTTTCTGCCAGGGCAGAATTCAACCCTGCGTCTTCTGAATGAAATGTCCTTTTCTATGTCTACACCATGGTGTCAGCTTAGCGGCTATGCAGTTAGATATGATACACATACCATACAACTTGCTACTGGAAACATTTACAATGATATAGTCACAAGTGAAGTAACAGTGCAGTTACTTATGCAATTACATATACAGTAGTAAAACTAACAATTGGATATATGTTGTATCAATTCTCCAGAAATTACAGGGTAATTGGTGCCACCTATAAGAACATATTGGTATAATACTTCCAGCCATACAACTAAATGCCTAAAGGAGAACAAGCGCTTTTCATAGATGATGATTATTTGTTCCCTTTCCCTGTCAACATAAAGGAAAATGATGGTTCTACATACAGGCAGGAAACACAAGCTCCTAATCTATTGGTGATGTTTTCCATATTGCATACAAGATCATATAAATCTCTGCAATAATTTTATTACCCTGAAAGGAATTCTACAAAGGCTATGATTTTGTCCAAATCTAGGTATGGTTTTATTAAAGATCTTAAGTCTCTGGAAGACTATTAATGTATAACTTACTTTTCCCTGTATTAAGTCTCCCAGCCAGGTGCCAGATTCAACTATTCTTTTTCCTGCTGTACATACGGAGTTACTTTCATGAAATAACTAGAAACAACTGAATCTTTAGCACTTGTCTGTTAAGAAAGATTTGGGCATATTTGATTAAAATGTCTTTTAATGGCCAAAGTCCTTCAGTAGCTAATTAGGATTAATTTTTCAAACTGTATGAAATACTCTCTTTAGCATTGTAAACTCACAGTTATTTCTGGGACTAGCTTTAAACAAATGATCAATAGTTTGGTAACCAATCCACTTGTGTGTTTCTTCCCTTATCCAAAAGGGTTTTTGAGGGCACCACATACACGCTGAAGGAACCAAGTGCAGAACTAGAGTCTATAAGCACTGTGTAAAATGAAGTGATACTGACTTCTATGAGAACTCTGCTTATGGCAGGCTTGTCAAAGTCCATCGATAATGAAAAGATGAATTTATAAAGAGATTATTTTTAATGAAATATTGAAATCTTTGACCTCTTATAAGGGGGGAAGAGAAATATGATCATATATGCTGTCCTTGACAGATGCATATATCTCTCAGTAGGTCTTTTGTCATATATGAAGAGAAATATATGGCTCATAGAAAGAATAAGGTGTGTTAAATAAAACTATAAATTGTTTCTCCTTCTAAGATAATCTGAAGAGCAGCATAAAAGAGGTCATATGATCTATTTCTACAAAACTATTTATCATCCAGTAATAATATCTTTGCAAAATTGTTTACCCATTCAAGTATCTTCAGGAGATATGTCACCATACTTGCATATACTGTAAGTCACTCCAACATTTATAAAACAACACTGATAGACAAAAACACCAAAAACACCCATAAATATTAAAAGAAGCTCAACAAACTTGGCTATCAAGTAGTTAAAAAATTGTTGATCTCTACATTATACATTAATTCCATGCTGTCCAAAATCTTTCTTTGAATGGAAGGTGTTGAGTTTTTCAGGGTTTTCTGTAGGTCATCATAATCTTGTGTATCCACCGGGAGTAATATGAGACCCGAACAAAAATGCCAGGACGATTTCGAATGGCACATCCACGGCCAGGAACAATGACACCAACTACTATCTTCAGCCTGTTTTGTTCACAAACCAAGGGACCACCGTAATCTCGCTAGGAAAAAATAAGCATAAAGAAGGTTACTTCTCAAAATGCTTGAAGACACAGCTCCCACCTGTCTCCTCCTGAATGGTTTCTTTTGGGGATGACCTAGCTCAATGAACAGGTTATTCTTGCCATAGGACAAAACCCAACTTCCAATATCTTTTTCACAACCAGAACTTTTGCGAACCAGTGCCAAGATTGGTTTGACCTTTGATTGCTTCCCACGCAAATTAAACCCTCTGATCTGCCTTTACACGTGATTCTAGTCGCTTCAGACTACCAGATCTTACTCTCCTTTCAGCTACCTGCAAGCATAATATTTGTTTATGTACATATAAACCAGATGAGCAGAAAGTGCGATGACTGATAAACATCTTTGTTGTGATAACAGGCTTTGCATCAAAGACTACTGACAGAGCCAGGTTAATATCCCTCTGTCAGTGCGAGGCCCTAGGATGAGAATCTATGTGTACTAATGGCAGGGGGGAGGGAACCCCAACATAATAAAAGGTAATATTTTGTAGACACAATTTAGAGACATAACTTGTTAAAATACTCTTTTTCATTATTCTCCAGTACATGCATTCAGTAAAAAATTGGAGTATGGCCAACTCTGAATGGGGTCTTATTTAGGACTAAAATACATCCAGTTTAAATTAGATTGAAACAGTAATTTAGATACATTCACATGGATTTAGGACTTGACTATAGATATTGCAATTTTTACCCAAGCAAAACATATACTGAACCTAGCAAACTAGGTGCAAAACTAGACAGCAAATGTTCATATTGGATAGTGAGACATTGTTTCAGAAAATAAAAGCTGACAATTAGCATTGTATTCTCTCCGGATCACCAGAGAAACAACAATGCTTGACCTTTATTTGGTTTGGGGTTTTTCTTCTGACTGAGCGCAGATTAGTTCCCACATGAACAATGAGCCATGTCAATACCATCAGAGCGGCTCATAAAACACTTTCAGGAGTGGAGTTTCACCTGCCAATCTGATTTTGTTTCTCTGCCTGTTCTCTGCTGAGGAAAGTAGCTTCAAAGGGGAACTCAGGGAGCAGGAAACCATGCAGTGATTAAGACTGATTGCTAATATTAATTCAGTCCATTTCTTCTTGCAGGGGAAAACAAAGTGCAGGATCCCCAGCAGACTTCCATGCAGATGTTTCATTTATAAGACTTGACATGTCTAAGAGTTCATTTATGATTAAATATTTGATTTTGAAGAAAATATTTTGCAATAACAAAATGATCCTGTGGAATATTAATAATAAATGGAAGAGGCCTCAGTCTGATGAAGACCTCGTTTCTCTATGGTTTGGCAGTATCCTTGGGTAGGGAAAATTTCACTGCTTGGTTAACATCAGTATTAGGAAATCACCTATCCTACTCTGGATATTAAATACATAATAATACTCATAACTGCCCTCCTTCTAGATATCATATCATCAGGCAGATTTTACACACAAAAAATGATATCTTCCTGTGATAAATGATTTACAGCATTTCTAATCAGTTGTCTTTTCTCCATCATCAAAACTAGTTCCAAGCAAAACAACTGTATCAAACTGTACTTTCACTGAAGTAGTTCTCCTGTCCTCACTGATATGTTGCTCAGGCTTCATTAGGGAGAGCAAATGCTCCAGCCTTCTGACGAATATCGATCTTCAGTACATTTTTGGGTCTTTCTCTTTCCTTCATAACTTTAACAACTCTCTTGCACAGTGACTTTTTTTTGTATTTTGCATTCAAGTCCTCATCTATCTAAGCAGTTACATTTGCTCCAGCAAATTGCTTTCTACTCTATCAAAATATACTGCTGTTGCTCACACATAGCCCACTTTTTCCCTTATTATATAGAACACAAATTTGTCTCAGCGTAGCAAAAGTGTTTAGTCATATGCGTATATCTAATGTTCATGTAAATCCCTTACTGGTGAGGTGGTATGGTGAATTTGAAGCAAAAGAACCTCTTCCTGCACTCTGGCAGAGAACAGATCACTAGAAATGCAAATCATTTTCCAATGCAAAAGATTATTTTTTCATATACAAATTTAAAGCAGAGAGAATAATTATACAAACTCTAGTAAATTATTTCTGGGAAAGAAATATAGCCAGGCTAATGGCTCCTAAGAATGTGTTAGGAAATGTGACAATTACCTCACAAGGCCCAGCACCAACGGTTTCAGCCACAGCACAGATTTCTGACTCATTCACAGTGATCTTCCCTTTGAGATATTGGTTGCATTTCTCATTTCCCAAAATAAACAGGTTTGCTACCCGGAGAAGGCCATCGTAATTAATTACTAGGATTAAAAAGAGAATGAAAACTTTATTCTGTTTTAGGGGGAAAAAAAATTAATTGAAGATGCAGTCGGGATAAACTTGCTCATGTAACTTCACTTATTGTACTTTCTCACCAGTAGTCATATTTTTGTCCATCCTCACTGTTCTCATGCATTTGTCTTTTGGATTTCTTATATTTGCTACAAATGAGATTTGCAAGAAATTGTTTTGGTGTGCATGTCTGAGAATATCTGGAGAAGTTTTTCATATTAAAAAGGGCAAGGTAACTGGCTTTACTCTACAGTTCACCATCAACTTGCCTTGTCATGTCACAGAAATCAGAAAAAGTGAGCGTGAGAATGTTGTCACTACCATCAGTGGACCAAGGATTTTGCTCCCTGCCTTAAACATGAGTTAATGTGTAACAGTGCCATGGCCTAGGGAAGGACGTCTGACTTGAAAAATAGTGCATCAGAGCAGAGTTTTTCTCGTTCTGTGCTGGCTCAGCTACACTGAATGACTTTGTGCCTGCAAGGGCAGAGCCATAGCTTTGTGCAATCTCCATTCATCAGTGTGAAGGTCAGGAAGCAGGAGCCCTGTGGAGCTTGCTCTTGTTCTACATGTCGAAAGACAAGTCTGTACAAGCTGTGAAGACAAATAAAGGGCCTGGACCTGCCCGTTCTCTGCACAGCCATCAAAAGAAAACACCAAGCTTGCCCTCCACTGACTTGTTATCCTGTTTTCTTGAAAAAAATGGATGTAACACTTCTTCCTTCCCTGACTAGAGTGCTGTGAGCATTATGTTAAGTAGTGCATAAAATGTAGTACAGTCTTTGGATGACAGATGTTATGTATTTACTGTATTACATAACTCCACAGCATTGCAAATTCCTTATCAGTTCTCTTAAGCTAAGCTTTCCTGGGATGCTGCACCCTTTTCCAGCCCCGACTTCCCTGTCCCCCAGACAGCCATTCCCCCCTAGAGGATGGCTAATATGGCCATGCTGGGAACATCAAAGGCAGTCATCTGGGACAGGGCTGGTACAGATTACTTGCCACCCACAAAGAAATGCGGAGTAATGGTTACAAGGAAGAGAGCCCCAGAATTACAGTCTAATTTCTGCTCTGCTTCCAGGACAGCATGAGTATGTTGCTGCTGCTTACTCAGGGTGTGTGGCAAAATGACATTTGAGCACAGTAATTACTGGAGTAATTATTGTCAACTGGCAGCTATTAACTTTATCATCAACACATAATTAGGCAGATATAGTATTTACCAGACTAAATAAATGTCTGTTCTCCCAGATATTTGTATTTACTTCACGCAAAACCTGTGTTTAATAAACATTAGTAAGGTTGCAAAGTCAAGTACACAAAAGTTAGGAAACGCCAGACTTAGGGCTGCCTGCGCATCCTTAGTTCACGGTCTTTGTGTATGTTAATTATGTCTTTGATTACATGATTCTGGACCAGTTTTTCCACAGGCAACCTGCTTTGGGATACAGAAAGAATCTGCTCAAGTAGATGAATTGGAATTTCAATCTTTGAAATGTTTGAATCATTTTGCCTGTCACTTAAAAAAAAAATAAAGAAAGAAAATGGACTAAATAAAATATTTTATATTAAATAATCTTAGTAAAAATGCTCAAGGATTTACAAAATCAGAAAAAAATTTGAAACTGCATTTTATAACAAAAAGTGTTGGACAACCGTGCTGCACCAGGCAATACCAGCAGCCTCACCTATAATGACCAGAGGAAGTAAGCTGTCAACGTATTCATTTAGTTTTTAAAAATAGTTTCTTACATCCAGTGTATCCCCATCCATAAACACTGCAACTAGTCTTCTCTGGAATGGTACATCCAGAAATGGGCAATCGGATAATTTCTACAAAATTTGTCAAAATGGCAGGTCTGAAAAGAGAAAACAAATACAAGATATAATGGATTTTACTTAAGCTTCTAAAATGTATGTTTAAAATGACATTAAATCTATTACAGACCACAGCAATTAAAAACTGTGCCAATTCTTTTCCTTTCTTTTCCATCTTTGAAGAATATGATGGATTCTTCTACCTATTTTTTGTGCTACAGCTGTTAACTGTCAAACGATTTCTTGAAATGCTGTCACCACTTTTATGCTATTTAACTTGGGTTTTTATCTTAAAAGTAAGTAATGATGGCATTCATTTAAATATATAGTTTTGCTAACATGGAGAAAGTTTGAAAGCTCACATATACACAAGGATCTCAGTTACAATCTGGTTCGTATTCTATAAATTAAAACCATGTATTAGTCAATGTGTGTTGGGTTTGTTGGGGTTTTTTTTAAATAATAACCAAGCCCAACAAAGAAAACTCCCAACAAACCTAAACTTGGTTATCAGGAAAAAAAATTGTTGGTATAATTTTTCAGAAGTAACATCTGTTTTCTGAGTAAGGTAGATGAGCCTGCATTTCTGCATATATCATGTGAAATTTCTTACAATTGGAAGTTTACCCCATGGAGACATCATCTGGAGTATCAGACATAGTAGAGAGCTGAATTTGCAAATCTTATTTAGGAAGAATCACAGTCATCAGTTGAAAATCCCGGAATTGGCAATAACAGCTACTAACCTGCTAAGTTTCAATAAGACCAAATCTGACCCCGCGGGGCCGTATACCAGCTGGGAGATATTCAGAACTTGTCTGTGCCTCTCCTCTCCCTTTCCTTTGATATTATGGACTCCAAGCCAGGCTTTGTAGTCTTTTAAATCTTTATACCTAAATGAAGCAAAATTGGTGAGGATTTCGCTGAGTGTATAATAAAATAACACAAAAAACTCTGGTTAATATGATTATGCTAGAAGATCTGAACTAATACTCTTCACCAGAAATGAGTTTATGCTGCCAACTGTTATTCCAAAATCAACATGCTTGCATGTAAGGCTCTGGTCTGAAGCCACTACATAATTTTATCTTTAACTGTGACTAAAATCTGATTTTTGTTTCCTAATAGTATCCAAACATTTAGATCCTTGGACAGTATGAACCTTTGAACTTTCTGAGATTTGCCCCAGTTTTGTATTTTATTCTGTCCAGTTAAGCAGAAGCATGAGATTGTTTTCATAAAGAGGCAATTGTCTAAGCATTACACTTGGAAAACATATTCATACTTCTATGTAAAATAGCCAGAGCTCTTTTAGATTAACAACAATAATAACAGAAAATACCAAGGTCCCACAGGACTTTTACATCAGAAAAGCAGAGTTAAAGCCAAACAGGAGGGAAAACTGCTGCATTTAAGTTGAAGAAGTGTTGTGCTTATAAGTTCCCAAAAATAGATATATTTCAATATTGCAAAGCTACGGACTACTGTACCGAGAAGGGAAACACTGCCTTGCTGTTAGAACCCACTCTTCCTTTATCAAAGTGCCTCCACAGATATGCTTATTCCTGGGGGGAGGGGGGGGAAGAAAAGGAAGAAAAAATTAAAATAATAATAAAAAAGTGTTAGTTTCTACACAGTCAAAAACTTTAAAGAATACTTTTGCTCCCCACATATTTTTGCTGGTGAAAGGTGGCTGACTGACAGCCTGCAATGTCTCTGTCCATTTACTTTACAGTTTCAACATTTATAGTAGCATGACTTTGCAGACATTTACTCTAATGTGTATAAACTAGGAGGAAATAGAAATTCAGTTACACTGTTCATTTAGCAGTTTCAAAGCTGAATTTATAATAAGAGACCTAATTAAAAAAAAAACAAAAAACCAAACACAAAAAACAAAACAAAAAAAAAAAACCAGACAAGCTAGTTCTTTGTAACAGGAACTGGACTGAAACATTCAAACAAGTCCCCAAAGTGCCACCAGATGTAAACAACATTTGGTCATTATTCATGTAGGTATTATTCATAGCATTGACCTCAAGGTGGAGAGTTCCTATTTGATTACCAGCCCTATGAGATTTCTGTCCCCACATACTTCGGTTGGAAACAATCTGCAATCTATGACATCCTACATG
Organism: Aramus guarauna; assembly: GCA_013400195.1. NCBI lineage: Eukaryota > Metazoa > Chordata > Aves > Gruiformes > Aramidae > Aramus > Aramus guarauna. The sequence goes on from VXBL01009198.1 coordinate 111,896, forward strand.
TGATTATAGAAAACCTGCAGCATAATAGATCAAGTAAAATTAAAGCAATTAAGCATGACAGTTCTTTCAAAAATAAAGACAACTGTGGAATGCAGATTAATTAGTTTCCTTCTTTGTGCCTCCAAAATCACATTTATTTTCTGCAGCTCTTTGGAAAGTGAATCAGAATTGTCAGCAATTTGGGAAAAGATTAAAATCTCACAATTTATAAATTCAAATCACACAAATGTTCAAAGCTTTGCAAAGAACTGCTGGAAGGAGCCCAGACTCTATATGGAGTTCAAAGACAGCAGAATAACACAGATGCTTGCCTCCTTTTTTTTCTTTTTTTTTTTTTTTCTTTTTTATTGTATTTTGGTTGAGGAACAAAATATCTGGTCCAAAAGGCTGGATTCTTTTTAAAATATAGATTCTGCCCAGTTTTATTATAAAAATGTCACAAGCAGGAGTATAAATGTGTTCTTGCATATTATGTTTGCATCACTAATTATCAAAAGGAATTTACAAGATTGCATCATCTGCTTTAGAAGATTGATGAGTACATAGGAAGGTTAAACTTGTTATTTAAACATGGCACAAAACCAGAGCTGATTCCATGAAATAGATGAAATTCATCCAAATATACTTAAATATACCTTATACAGAATCTGGATCAGATATATAAGAAAAAATGTCATTGATTGATTTAACATTTAGAGGTGGACCTTAGCTGCCAAATGTGAATACAAGTGTCTAAGTCTCACTATCCCTTTACCATTCAGACGTGGCAATTCCATTTTCATAGAATCATTTTGCAGGTATACAGTTAGTTTTTTGCAGAAAGTCCTGAGGTCATGAAGATTTTCTTTCAGACAACATTCTATTTGCTTCCTTGGTAACAATACAAAATAAAACTACAATTGTATGCCCACATGTAATACTTAAAAATATATTTTGCTGCTGGAGTATTCCTGGAATCTCTTTTTCATAAAAGAATCTGCAATCATCTAAGCATTCATCTGCTTAATGGAATTTTGTTGCATAGCACAAAATTCAGGTTCGACCACCTTACCATTAGTTATTTAAATTTTAGGCTCCCCGATGTAATTCACCTTACTGGTCTAAAAGTACTTGAAACATCAAGGCTGCTTAAAAATAGTGGAAAGATAAACTTTTCCAGAGGGTGATTGAGCCCATCTATTTAGTTAGTCTAGGAATAGAGTGATGTTCCTCTAGAAATGTCTTTCTGGACCATCCACTAGACTTTCAGAAAGGTCTAGTTCTGAATGGAGCTCATGAGATGCAAACATCATGAAGGATGGGAAGAACCTCCAGAATTTCTCTAGCAATGAAGTAATGTAGAAAATAGGCCTTTTATCTTTTCCTTTCCTCCAATTTTTCATTTGAGAGCTATTTTACAACATGGCTTTCAGAGATGATGACCTTATGGAATTGAGCTGTACTTTTTTTTCATGATAGAAGATAAAGGGCTGATGTACGAGATGTTTCTCCTGTTATAAATTAATGATTCACACTTCCAGCTGCTGAGTTATGAACCAGAGTAATGAACACAGGAAACAGTGATGCTGTGTTCTGGCTTTTACACAGTAGCAAAGTAAGGTCTGCCATAACGTAACACACATTTCCAGCTGTACACGTTAGGGTCTTGTTTTACAGAATGAAAAGGATTTCCTTATAGATATATATATATATATATATTTTAAATACAGAATACATTTCAGTTACATGCAATGATATGTGCAGAAAGCTAAATTTGACACAGATATAAATCCTGAATCCAATGCTTCACAAGTATATGCACTGCTGTTTAAAGTGAAAATATTGATATGAAACTCTTTTTTTTTTTTTTTTTAGTAGTCTCTAAAATAAACAGTTTAATGCTGGATGCTAAGCCAATGTTATGAAAAGGTCTGCAGTAGCTAATCGAAAGAGCAGAATGCTATAAATGCTTTACAAGCTCATGTGTGTAAGTTAGTAATAATGAACATATAAATATTTCACTGATGGCTTGAATAGTATGGAATCTCCTGATGTTCCAGGAATGCTGATTTTCTGCTTATACAGGATTTAACTGCAATCTAGAAGCATTCTTATTATGGTCAACATTTTCTACAGTTCCAAAACAAATATGTTAGTAGATGTATTTCTAATCAAAGTGATAGTTACCTGTATGTCAAACTAACCACCCATCCTTCGTTAGTTTGTGTTGGGATTCCATTTACAACTCTCAAATGTTTGGTAGAGGCACAAGGAATGGCAGTATCTGAAAGCAGGTCCAGAGATCACATTTTACTAAAAACAGCGGTAGGAAACCTGTACAGTTGCACATAAGGACCACAAGAAGGTCAATATTTATTATGGATTAACTGTCCTGTGCTACTGAAATATATTTCTAGAGCATCAAAACTAATTCAGGGAAGCTGGGTCAATCTATATAAATATTCATAGGGAACATAAAATACATATATTTAAATAGGTTTATTATGGAGATTTACATAGTTATAAAGCAAACATTGAAAATCATTACCATATCTCACCACCGGCAAGACAGGCCAGTGCAAACAGATAAAGCAGTATAACAAATCTATTCTACATTTTCCTTTTGTAAAAGCAATTTTTCCCCAGCTGTATGTATTTTTGTATCTTTAACTGATCTTTCTCTTGCTTCCCAATCGTTAAGAAATGGCTAGTCTTACTGGATGCAATACATGCACTGCACAGTACATCTGCAAACTTACTTACCGTCCAAGCTGGTTGTAGTAGGAGTTGTATCACCTTCACCTAGACAGACACATAAGACATCCATAACACAAATTTAAAACACATCTAATAACTGAATGGAGTAAAAATAAACAGCTAGTGGCATATTGTTAATTGTAATAGTTCACAAAATTTTAAACTTCCATTATTTCTTTAATACTCTGCAAAAGCACAGTTTGGTAAGGATTGACAAGGCAGCAGAATTTCATTCCAATAGAATGAAATAAGAATTAAACATCTTGCAACAGGAGTTTCAAGCATTTTTCTTCTTGGCTGAATCCTGGATACATCAGGCTATCTATCATGTTCAATTTACATGTTTCATTGGGAAAAGCAAATGCTGAAAAATGAAGTTGTGACTTTTCTATAAGCTTTCAGGAACTATAGAAGTCATGTGATTAAATCCAAATCAGACTTCATGAAAATTTGTAATTTCCTTAAAAAACTTTGAAACTTTTAAAGTCCTTTTATGTTGCTATCAGCAGAAACTTAACCTTATCAAAACTTGTTCCCCAAAATCTGGTTTGGTTCTTCCAAGTCAAAATACAGCTACAACAAGGTTTCTTAAACTTTTTTCAAAATTTTTGCCTTCAGTGATGTCTGCAGAGTGACCCAGCATTATGAGCCAGAGGTACAGGTGTAGCTACGGAAAATTTGCACAGGCAAAATTTCAGCAGTCTCATCCAACTAGATTTCCATCATTAAGCAAATACAGATATATATATATATAAAGGTATACAGCTCTAGACATAGTGAAATTCCCATGTGTGTGTATACAGATATCTGTATGCATATGTATATATGTACGTATGTATGTATACATATAAACACTGAGAGTGCAGTTTGAAGAGACCAGTTAAAGGCACCAAGTAAGTACACTTGGGAATTGCCAGCAGTTTTTCTGTACTGGTTAAGCTGGTTAGCAGTACCTGAGTGAGCTACTAGTAGTTTAATACTAGTCCACACAAGTTACAACTGTAAACCAGACATATTCCAGCTCTGCAGTTTGATTCCAGAAATCATAATACTCACCATTGCCATATACCCTACAAATGCTTGCTGTGAATATTTCCTTCGGGATTCGCAGGTCCAGATAATGAACTCAGAGTGAATAATGTTTATATTTCTTCAGCTGTTGTTCTTTATCTACACTGACACAAATAACCTTTTGTACGGTTTGTTTACTCTTCACATAGATGCCAAAATATCACCTGAGATTTCAAATATCACCTCTTAGACACGCTGCAGTTCAGACTATGAGGGAATGCAGCAGATTGCTGCTAGGAATGAATATAATGTTACCCTTAACCTCTAGAGATCACAGACAGGCATTCAAAAGCCTGATTTACCATTTAAATCTTCTCCCAGGATATACAGCACAGTGATTTAGAAATAAGAATTGAAGAGAAAAATTTTGAACGTAAGTGTGAATTGCACATTTTTCAGCATAAATCTATCTCTTTTCACTTAATGTCAGTTTATTACTGAATTCCCTAGGGTTTTTAATTCTGTTTATTTAAGCTAGTTAGATTGTAACATGCAGCTTCGGAGGAGTGATGTTCCTAATTCTTGCCAGGAGTTAAATCATCCCATAAACATCCAAAAGCAGCATCCAATCTATATAGTACATATACACTTCAGCATATATATAGTGAGTTATCCTAACTTTACAAACAAATACAGATCACACAAAGAGACTATGAAGCTTGTAGCGCAGAAGATAACTGTCCCTGAGTTTCTTGAGGCCACAGCCAGCATTCTGACCACTAGACAATTCTTTGTCTCCATCCAGCCCTCATTCAATAGCTGGATCTGTTGGAAAATGTTTGACCATCTGTAATAGCCCTTTTATGCTCCTGCTGCATAAATAAGAATTGAAATCTCCAAGCTGGTCAAGGAAAAGGACCCCTTGTTCATATATTGCACAAGCAGCTTCTGTCCGTTCCTTCTCAGTCATGCACAACTGATTCTTGATAGAATTACACATTTTCTGCTGCCACAAGTGACAACAGAAAGGTACGCATATGCATGTGACACCGTGGCTTCACTGGGACTGCACAGTTGACAATGCCTGAGGCATACCAAATACTCACATCGAGAAATAGGGCAGTAATCCCAGGGAACGAGAGGATCATCTGTGTAACACCAGGGACCATGAAAATCATCATCTGGATTGCGGCAATAGTTTTTCTTCAGTTTACTAACATCTGGTTCTCTGAATATTTGTATATGCCTACAGGGAAAAAAAATTCAAAGTGCTGAAAAGCTTTATACTATAGCCCAAATTTTCAAAGGTTAAATGTTGCTTTGCTCCACATTGTAATATTAGCTGATTGAGAAGCCTACAGGTCAGGGTTTAGGGCTGGTTAAAATCAAAGGGAAGATGAGACCCAAATATTTGCTCGAATTGAGTCCAAGTTTCCTCTGGTTGGTATTTTAAGCACTGTGTCCACCAGGCAGCCGGGAGGTCTATAGATCTCCCACTTGAGCTAAAATCCCTGGATACCCACAGGAGGGATCGTTATGCTGATTAGAAGAGTGTCCGTGTTGCCTTCAGCAAATCTGCAGACCTCTCTGTGAGCACAGGTACCTTCTCCCCGCAGAGTAACTGTACTGAGGGAGCACTGAATCTGCACAGAAAGCTGAATCTTAGGGAAAGGACAGGCAAAGACAAGAAAGTTAGCAAGACCGAGCAGCAGGGGAAGAGAGGATGAATGGCTCAGACAAACTGCAGTGATAGGTGACCTAAGCTGCAAACCTACATGAGGCACTTTAAAGGTGAAATTTTGGGATGACAATCTGAAGCAAAGCTGTTTATTTCTGGCGTGTCAGACAGAAGCGTACAGGCTTCCTATGTTACAGCTGCACTGTTCTTTTAGTTCATAACCAACCATGCATGCTGCTTCTAGCACACCCATAACCAGAGTAACTGCTGAAGTGAGAAAGATAACATCCCAAAGAAGTTCCCAGATGGAAAATTTGTGGGAGTAAGAGAAGAAAGTCTGATCTGTGCTCAAGATTATACGAATGCAATTGCATCAGGCATCCAGTAGGTTCAAGCTGTCTCACTCACAGCTAACTAAAGACTTATCAGAGCTTTCAGAAGTCACGATCTTAAACCACTGCCTCCCTTACATGGACAGCACACTGGAATATGTATGCTGTCTCTGACCCTGTACAGGAAAACCACACGTAGACCAGTTGGTGATTCCAGACAGTGCCGCCGAAGTCTGCCTTTTGCAATACAGCTTCCCCAAAGGCTGGTTTACTGACTTACATGCTTCCACCTGCCTGACCATCAGGTCAGCAGCAGGAATCAGGGACAGTCAAATTGAAGAGGGCAATGGCTATTATGTGGGGCTCTATGAAAGTGGTGATCATGAACAAGTACCAAAGGTAACATAGACGTAATCACATGGACTTCAGAAACTAAAGGAAAACAAAGCAAAACTGTTTTGATCTGGGCCACTAATGTGCATGATAGTGCATACATAGCAAATTTCTTAATGAATATCTGTCTTTGTGCAGTATGTGAAAGTCATTGCTCTTGTAACTCCTGAGATTCATCAATCTACAGTTCTAAACACGCAGAAACAACACTGAGGATCCTGGCATGACTCAAAAAGCCTTGAAAACTCACAACTTCTTTTGTGCTTACTGCTGATTCATTTTTATCTTAACAAATAAATTAAAAGGAACTTGCCATTTCTACTGCTTGAATATGAAGCCAAAGTGATGATAAACAACAGGAACTACAAGTCGCTTCAATGGCATTTGATGTCAGTGTCATTAGATGATAGACTCATGATTCAATTTCAGGTTTTAAGGGACATCAGGTGGTTTCAAGACCAACCTCCTGCTTGAAGCAGCATGAGCTGGGTGATCAGATTGATGAGATAACCATTTCCTGCTTTATTCCTGCTATCCTCCCGTAGAACAAAACTTTCAAGGACAAAGATGGGGTAAACCAGGCCAGTAAACTAAACACTAAGAAACATCCCAAAGCCTGCAATTAATGGTTAGTCTGAACAAAGACATGTTGTGTAATATATTTAAACACCAAGAGACAAAAAAAAAAAAAANAGCTCCAGGGCATAAGGGGCTATTTTAGAATCACTGCAGAAGAAAGAGAGATGCCATCTGGAGGCAGTATTTATTCAGGACTCACTGAACCATCTCTTTCTGTTTCATACGTACACACCTACGTAAGTCTTCAATATTCTTGTCCCATGTGGAGCAAGTTAGCCCAAATCTTGTCTTGGATAGATTCCCCATGTAACTCTTGCCATTGCCACGATAACAATCTGAATAAGAATGTTGAGACAAAAAGAAGTGAAGGGTGATTGTGCAACATTGAAAAGAAAACTCTTCCTTTCCATCAGTAATCCAAATAATTAAAGACAAGTGTTATATTTAGCAAACTCTATACAATATAAATCAGACAACTGTACAAATCAAATCAGAAAGAAAATGGGAGAAAGTTTTCAAATTTAGATACATAATCTCCTGCTTGAGGCCTTAATCACACAATAGCATTTTAAATTTTGTCTTACTTAGATAATCCGGGAAAATTTCTTTCATAAATAGTTAGCTTATGGTTAATTTAGAAGTGTCGCACAAAATATTCTAAAAGTTGTCAGGAGCTGTTTTATGTAAAACAAAGTAAAAATGCCCCCTTAATCCTCCCTCCTCAAAAACCAGGGACGCTGAGCCTGTTTGGAGCAACTTACCTTTGCGGAGATTCTGAATACTGACAACAGTATATAATTCTAGATTTGAGTTCTGCCTTGGCAAAATCAAAAAATCAACATGACTTTAATTTTAATGTAATTCAAAAACTTGCCTGCTCAATCCAGCAGAAGTCATGTTTAATTCATAAGCTTTTAGCACAAGCCTTTTTGAAACTTTTCAAGAGGATTGTTTAAAATGATCACTACTATAAAGACTTTTTGTATGAAACATTTCATTTCATATTCAGCAGTATTTTTACTTCTTGATAATTGATACTTTACAAAAAGCACAGAATGAAAGTCAAAGTTTAATCCTTGTTCTAACAGAACTCTCACAACTGCAACTCTTTCAAATTTTAAGAGAAAAAATGGCTACAATTTAAAGATGGAAATCTTAATGCAGCTTGATGTAGGGTCATAGGTCTGAGGTCTTAGCCTCAGTTTATGCTATGATTGACATCAGTTCTCAGGATGCAATAATACTCCTTCGAGTAATACGAGACCTCACGGGAAAAACAACATTTGCCTGAAGACTCAGAGTGGACTTTGCAGGCAGAGGTAACAGCTTGAAGCTCAGAGGCTGTATGGGAAGTCCCACATGGGGTTTTTCAGCTCAACTCCTTTTAGACAAAGGGGTATATGGAAAAAAAATAAATTGCTTTTAGTATCCTCATATGCGATTATAAAAAGACTATGAACCAAGGAAATCATCTCAGCTCTGGAAAAAGGCCCTTCAAATTAAGGAAGGTAAGAGAATGGAGCGAATCTCCAGCTAATATAAAATGGCATGCAGATTCACCTTGTCTAAAAATCAGATCCAGCAGAAAATCTTTGCTGCAGCTTTCCCTGCTGGAATTGAAAGGTGAACTAAGAACTGAATCTCACCTACACCATGACGAATCCCAGGTATGCAAATAAAGCCAAAGAGGAACTACACAGTGTAACTACACAGTGTAACTACACAGGTGTAATACAGATGTACTGAGACCAACTTCTCCAGTTTTCAAGCCTGCCTATCTGCCCTCCGGAACAGTACAGCATTCACTTAACATCACGTTATTGCCTTTCCCTCTGTTACCTTGTTCGTTTGATACATCGCACTTGGGAATCTGGGAGCAATAACCGATCCGGATGTTTGGGTCAGTAGTAAAACACCAGGGTGATTCGGATCCATCTGGATTTCGGCAGTAGTTCTCCCTCAAATCCCTATAAAAATAAATATGTTAGCTCACAGCAGGGATAACCTAAAACCACTGATGCATTCTCATTCTATCACTTTTTATTATGAATTAGCAACAGTACAGGCTCCTTAAGGTCTGTACATTACTGATCAGTGTCAAGTGCAAGGGGATGAGGAGCCAGTAGGAATACAGAGTCCAGAAAGATATAGTAATTGTAATGAGAATATGGTTATGGGAATTCTTTTTCAGTGGACCTATGTTTTGACTGGATATAAGATTTCATTTGAGATCAACAATATTTTCAATATAGCTTATTTTTATTCAGGAATCTCCATCAAAATTTGCATGCAGGCTGACATCGGATACACCTGCAATCCATTACAAGTGCTTTTAAATACAAACATTACCAAAATGCTTAAAATTCCCTGTACTTTGAATAGTTCTGCTAAGTTAAGAGAAGAAGTCCTGTAGACTGTCAGTGATTCATTTAAGAAACTGAATCTTGGACTATAAAAAAAAGTACGTTGAAATTCTATACAGCTGTTACCTTTAAAGTTAGCCACAAGGGAACATCTTTAAATGTCTCTCACAGCTTGCATGAGATAGTCAAACCTCTTCAATGCAAGTTTTATTTTCCCATCTCCTGACAGTTGTTGCCATGTTCTGTGCATCTCCATATTTCACTGTATTTTACTGTCTGCAGCACTTACTGATAAGTGGGCCCATACCACAGAAAGAATGGAACTAATACTGTAATTCTTACTTATGTGAGTTTTGAACAGTCGTACCAGCGGTTCTGTTGACGTTACACAAGCTATTGGCCTCAACAGCCATTGCACCCTCAAGCACCGGTTGAATAAGCAGTTCTAATATCGTTAGCCCCTTTACTCTGATAAGAAAATTGTTAAAACTGCACAAGGGCCAAATCCTGCACCAGTGGTACAGAGGTACAGAGCAAATTGGTTTTGGTGGTGGTTTGTCTGAGAAAAACCTGTGGGATCAGGCTCGAGCACTGACTTCCAGGTAAATTCAAGGTGGTCCTCAGACTGACAGAGGAGGCTCAGGGTCAGTCCTGGTTTATATTATGATGATGATTGTTATATTTTCAGTAATGTGTTACAATGCACAGTATTTGATCAATACACTGAACAATAATAGTGAAAGGATTAAGGCAACAAACCTAACTGTTTTGCTCAAACAAGCTATTGTCAGAGAGATAATCCGAAAAAGATAAAACCTATGCAGCTTACCTTGAAAGATTCACACTATTAAATTCCAGCAGAAGCCCAGATTGATATTTGGCCATGAGTAAAGACATTAGTACAAACTGGGCTCTGGGCCCATGCAGATAAGCTAGGTTTCCTCTATGCTTAGTGAAAAAAGGGCTGAAAGAGCATGGTTAAGGTAAAAGAAGTCCTATTCATGCAAGTACATTTAATAATGAGACAGAAAAAGGATTTAAAAGATGGAAAATAAGTGTTGTCAAATATTATAAATGTCAAGTATTGCCAAGGAGATTACATTTAGGTTACATTTAGGACATATTAAGTTAAAGTCAGTAACCAAACTGCAAGCAAGTACTTACCTCCATGAAAGAAAAACAATAGTAATGTACCAGCACTATTGGGATTCAGGTCCCAGTCTGGAAAACATCCATACACTTCACAATCAATTAAGTTGGTGAATTCATGCTTGAAGAAAAAGTTCATAAAAACCTCTATAGTTTCACACAAGTTGATCTAGAAGTTATAATTTGAGATCTGAAGAACTGATTTTCCCATTGAACATGGGAAACAGTTTTCAGCATCAGCAAGTAGAGTGAATGCATCAGGTCCCAGAGCAGGGACAGAGAACCTATGGTCTACTTTGGTGGCATAAATTTCTAAACATTTGCAAACCGAGCTGTTTTCCCACTGCAGTAATACCCACATGTCTACTCACTTGCATTTGAAGTTCTCAGGAGTGATGTTGTGCTGGTGAGGAAACTGGGAGTCCCACCTCTGGCACTGGATCCCACTCCATATGGTGCTGACCGTGCCACGGTATCCCTCACCCTGTCCCTGAATGCATGTTGACGTCTCAGCCGCTGCCTCCGTGCTGTTCACGATGCTTTCATCTGCAGAGCCAGAGAAGAAGTGCTGTTTCATTGTCTTGACTGAGCCTGGCTCAGGATCTCAGGTTGGAACTCTACATTGCGGTTCAAATCATGGTAATTGGAGTTCTTTGGTGAAATTCGCAATCTGATGTCTTTTACAGAATAAATTTCGCAGTCACAACATCCATGAAATTGAAATTGGTGTTAGACCTTATGCCAGTTTGCTTGCAGGCAAAGAGCTTTTGTTCAGTGAGACACCTGGCCTATGCTTTATCATTGAAGGTCAGGAGATATTCTTGGTTACTCTTTCCAATTCAGCAAATATTTTCTTATTTGCTTAGCTTTACAAAACTGAGAGACCACCCATGTGCACACTGTTAAACATGTTAATACATGTTTGCAGGATTAAAACTCAATTGGTTTTCTCCAAACAATACCCAGAATATCAAGTCACAGGAAAAAAAATGCAGATTAAAAAGAAAAAAAAAAAAGATAAAACCTAGTGTAAAACAATGTGCTAAATCCTCCTTGAAGCTTCTCTTTTTATGCCTCATATACTTACAACTAAAAAAAACCAGCCCGGCTTTTGGAAATCAAAGATTAGTATTCTCTACAGAGAGACAAATGTTTTAAAGACCAACAAATTCATCAGACTCAAGATCTTTTACAGATGTTGATATTCTCTGCATTCACCCTGGTGTGGGCTGTCTTGAACTAAATTCAGAAAAACAGTGGGTTTTTTAAATGACTCATTCACGTAACTTGAAAGTCTCTTTTTATTTCTTATGCAATTTTCATAATGGCAAATTAATTGCACAGATATTGCATCAGATATATACAAAGTAGTACAAAACTAAATCCACTACAGTAAGAACAACACTTCTACAATGTCCCAAAAAGCTCCCAACATACTATCTTTGTAAGTAACGGGCCATCTGTTGATAATTGCTATTGTTCACAAGACCAGTTTTATTAATTAATTAAACGTATTAGTTGCCAGCAAGAAGTATGTTAATAAAGTTTTAAAATTAGTTTTCTACAAATGGCCCAGTGATTAGAACAATATTTCTGTGTTACTCACAATATAGGTCATTCCTGGTAACTTCAGCCAGTTCTATGAACTTGCAGAGAATATGGATCTTAAGGAAACCAAATGTCATAACAGATGGGTTTGGCTGATTTGCTGTCTTATCTTCTATGTTAAAGATCACTTCCCTGTCAGATGATAACATCAAGTTTTGCAGTTGAATTACACATTTCTCCATGCTGGAGAAAATTTCCCTTTTTCTCTTTATCTGGTTGATATTTTTACATCAGTGTTTCACAGTCAAATGAATTTCCTGTCCTTCCTTTGCACGTTGTCTACAAAGATCATCCTGTTTCAATGGGATTGTGAGATCCAAGCTCATTCCAAAGTCAAAAAGACATTGCACTGCAAGTACCACGAGAAGGCTTCTGCAGGCTGACAAACGCACCCTTTCTGGTGGATTCATCAAACAGGCTTGCAGTTAGTAACTATATTTTAAATCATTATTACTCACTTCAAAAGTAATTGGACAACAAAAAGAGAAATTTGGACATCTAATAGTAATACATAGCTGCATATTTCATGTTTCCATCATCACTAATATATGAAAACAAATTGGAATTATATTCTAAGATAGCTGCTAAAATGATTGGATTGCACATTGCTGTGCCACATTCAAATATAGGTAAGTCTTTTTAAAAAAATTATGCAATGTTTTTATTAAAAAAGAAAGACATGTGGTGTACAATTTGGAAAAGAAAAAGTTACACACCATGATAAATTTCAGCACATATATGGCATCCTGGCTGCAGAATATTTCCTAAGTTAATCAATAAATTACAACTATATAACTCTAGCAAAAAGTCTTCTTAAACAATAATAACAATGCATAAAAATTCAACCTAATACAAGCTATTACAAAGACCTTATTTATACACAAGAAGTTACTATTTCAATTGCAATGAACTGCGTAGTACATCTACTCTGTACTCAGTCATACTAGGGAAAAAAAAGTAATTAGGTTGGCGTTTATTTATCTTTGTGTGTTTTGTTGTTGTTCTTGGCTGTTTCTTTTAAATCACAAGCCTGAAATGAAATAACTAATGCATCAGTTTAAGCAAGGCCATAGAGTTGTTTTGCAAAGCATTCCTTTTTATTTACCTACAGATACGCAGCTCACTGCTAAACCTTACACTGTGTGTCTGTACAGTAACCTCTATCTGTAGATCAGATTTTACAACAATTTGCCCATGTCAAAATGTTCTGTTTAAAGGAACCAAACAAACTTAACTTTCACATTGTCATGAATATTTGCACAACCAAGCCTCTCCTGGAAAGACTTACATTATAATGGCTAAGAGAGAAATTATTTCAAAATCTGCAATGTGTGATGGAGTAGCTGCCGCTACTACTTTGTGGCAGCTCTCAATAAGAATTCTAGTGGTGAAGAGGATCACTAAAATATCTTTATTTGAATTAATAATACAATTTTATAATTCCAAAAGGTCCACTGAACTCCCCCCAAACTCTTTGTACTGTACTACCTGTATTTCCTACAAATGTCTCATTTTCAAACATGAAAACTGAGACCCAAAAATATTTCTGAAACTTTATTCTGAAATTATGTGGGTTTGTGTCCTCAGAAACAACCTCTTCCGTTGTTGTGGTTTAACCTGGCAGGCAGCTGAGCACCACACAAAAGTTCACTCACCTCCCCACCCCCCTCCACAGTGGGATGGGGGAGAGACTCAGAAAAAGAGGGGGAAAAAAAGTAAAACTCATGGGTTGAGATAAAGACAGTTTAATAGGACAGAAAAGGAAGGGAAAATAATAGTAATAATTAAAAATTAATAAATAATAGAATACAATTGTGCACCACCCACTGACCAATGCCCAGTCAGTCCCCGAGCCATGGTGGCCCCCAGCCAGCTTCCCCCAAGTTTATATACTGAGCATGACATCATACGGCTGTGTCCCCTCCCAGCTTCTAGGGCACTGCCAGCCAACCTCCTGGCAGGGCAGTATGAGAAGTTGATAAACCTTGATTTAGTGTAAACACTGCTTAGCAACAATTGGAGCATCAGTGTGTTATCAAAATTATTCTCATCCTAAACCAAAACACAACACTACCAGATACTAGGAAAAAAATCAACTCTATCCCAGCCGAAACCAGGACACCCATTTTGCCTCCTGAGTTTCATAGAAAGCTCAAAAATGATCTAAAAAGGCTCAAGAAATCCTTCATTCAGCTGGTGATTTCCACAAACAGGCACTGTGGGAACAGTCTCCCTGTTCATGTGACGGAAAGGTGGGCTGGACGCACGCAGGGGCATGCAAAAGCTTGAAGAGTGGTGCCTGCCTCACCGGGCGTTACAGAGGTGCTCTGCAGACCAGAAGACAGTTGCCAAACTTTAAGAAGTGCTGAAGTTGTCCAAGCCTACAACTTAAATAGTCATCTCTGTTCAGTACTGGCGTTATTCTTGAGGCTTATTACTCTTGTTGCCCACATAGCCAATTATCTAAAGTTTAAAAACTGACTATGAACATCAGATGTGCAGAGCACTCCTGAAAGCGTCCTGAGACCACAGTCACCAGTTCTCTTACAAGGTGGAAACAAGATGAAGCTAAAATTCAGTAAGGCTGAATTCCCATCCTTATCCTAGCAATTCCTCTAAAATATAAATCAAGACCTGTAACTCCAAGGGCTTGTTCCAATGAGAAAGCCATTATAAATTAAGTTAGAAGATGAATTTAAGTGCAATAAGCAATCCTTACTGTGCAGGCAGGTACTTTAATTTCATATTAGAAGTATCTTTTTTTCTTTTTTTCCAGGTCAGCTTTTAATAATTCTGCACTGAGATAAAAAGGACAGTTAAAGGAAGATCGCACAAATATCACCTTATAAAAGACTATGGATTATTGATTAAATATCACTTCTTATTCCTGTATGAAACTTCATTTTGAACAGAAGAATTTGGTAATTGTCTAGCAGCATTTTGCTACTTTTGAACTTTTTTGTAATTTTGTTTTTTCTTTTGTGTTCTGGATGACTCAAATTAACCATGTAATTCAGACAGCTACTTGGGGATTTCCTGTTAGTAGTATTTCCACCTTCATGTGTTCACTCTGAAGTCCCCAACCAAAGTACAATCATGCAAAAGTTTCCTTTTATCCATAAAACCCTCCTGACTTTGATACTTTAAAATACATAACTTTATTAATAAGGGCCAGCTCATGCATTTATCGATGTTTAAGTAAAGAGATGAAATGTTATCCAGAGCTTCATGTGTAAAGCCACAGATAGTCTTCTAAGTTCTGGTTCTCACAGTAATGCCAGCATGAGGGAACCAGCAGGGGCCTTGAGTCATTCTACAGCTGAAGTAACCACTTCGAGTACTGTTTCTGTCTTTAATCCCAATGACCCAGAAGAAAATCCTACGCAAATTGTAGGTCAATAGTGAAACTCCTACTGACTTGAAAGACGGTAAGGATTTTGCTGGAGTATTCATGTTCTTTCATGGTAAGTCTATCTATGTATTTTTGGAAAAAGATATAGTTGGAAAAGAAGCAGAGTCCTAAATTACCTCATCAGGAAAATTCCTACTTTTGCTTATATTGTTGCAGTGTCTTTTGTAGCATGTCAGTCAACAAAAGGCAAATGTGCCCTGATTTGTAACAGCAGATTTTTAAAAGTAGATTCTAAAAGATAAGAGGTGCCTAACCCAGTAAAGAAAGTGTTCTAAACACAGCAAAGTCCTCATTAAACATGGTCTGTGCAATTCTGCAAATGTCAGTAAGAAGCTTGAGCGATGGTATTGGGAGAAGCTGCTCATGCTCAGTTACGCTGCTCTGGGCATCCCTACCTCAGGCAATACGATCTACTGTTCTGGGCTGTATGATAGTGAAAGCTTTTTCTTTCCACATGTTTCAATGTATTATCACACAGTATATGAAACATGGTAAAAAAACAAAACAAAACAAAACAAAACAAAAAAACAAAAACAACCCACTGATTTGCAGTGTTTGGGTTTTTGGGTTTTTTTTGGTAAAGACATATGAGAAAGTGAAGAAATAAATTAGACCCAAGCTCAATAACAGTGCTGAAGAACTCATTGTCACTTAAAACCTGCACACCTACAGTTCAATTGTCCTTGAGCACAGACATATCTTTCTGGGTTGTTCTAACATCTACAACTAAGTTTTAAATTTTTAGTTTAGATCCATTTAAAAAACAAACAAACAAACAAAAACTAGATCCAAATTTTCACCGTTAAGACTTCTCTGCAGGTTCAGAGTTTTTAAATCTCACTTTCAAAACGATCATAGAAATCATGAAAAGGATGTGAGAAGGCTCCTTTTTGAGGAAATGTAGATTAAGCTGTTGCATAGACAATGTATGTTGAACCTCTGCCACGCCTCTGTGTGAAGGGAGGTGGAAGGTAGCACTTTATCAACTGCTAAACATCAGTCTCTTTTCACTGCCTCCTTTCTACAGATATCTTTATCTTACATAAATATTAAGCTTAAACTGAGGGCCACTTTTCTTTGTTTACATACAATGATTCAACAAATAACTCTTTAATCAGAACTTCACATTCAAATGGGCAGTTGCAACCTCTGCTTCTGAAGGATGAGTAATCAAGTACTGATGACTCTTTGCCTTCCCAAAAATTATAGGCACACTGCAATGGTTCATTTTACACCGAGAGTCTCAATTTTGCTGTTTAATTACTTGCTCTTTCCCATCAAACCCAGACCCTTACTGAATTCTCTCAGGGCTTTTCATCTCCAGTCACCACTGCCTATTGCCTAGGAGTACTGAGAGCAAAGGCTAAATCAAAGGTAAAATCAGGTGGATTGGTTGGAAATCAGGTAAGCAGCAACCAAACACTATCTTTACCGTAATAATTTGGTGTAACTCTGCAGCTCTCAAATGACTGACATATAGAGCTTCCTCATTCCTGGGCCTCAGCACCCCTCTGCCCTATAGCTCATCCACAGAAGTGCAGCAATTTTTTATTTTTCTTTTTCCTTTAAAAGCAGTATTAACTCCCCACTCCTGTCTTCCCTGTAGTCCACATCCTTATTCATGCCAAAGTAACAGTAATTTTCTTTTTTTCATATTTGCTATCACTGCTTCCATTTCTTCATTTCATCCTACACTTCTTTATTGCTGTTATAGTTGTCCTTTTATCCTCTCTTCTAACTAAAAATTGTCTCTAGCCAAAACCACAGACACATATGTGAGCAACTTCAAACCAATCCTGGGGTCCCTGAAGTCTTAATCCAGATCCAATTTTTGCAGCTTGAGCCATCTCTAATCCCTAATTGCTCCTGTCATCTCTTTCTCACAGCCCTGGCTGTAAGCCACAATGTTTTATGCTGCCTTCTGTGCTTGGAAATAAAGTTACAATGCCCTCCTGTCTCTTCAGTCTTAAAAACATATTTATTTTCTGAATGCTTCCTTCCACTGACTTTTTTGCCGAAAATTTTGTATATGAGCTGTTGTCAGCAGTTTGGCTATAGAGTGTACTAGCACTCATGTCATGTAGCAAAAGCCGCAAGCAGCATGCTGCCTTGTGGTCACTCCCCTGAAGGGAGGACACCTACGTTTTTGTATATGGTCCAAGGACTGGGATTTGCAAAGCATTTTTTCTAATTAGTATTTCTTGTAAAATATACAAACAGTCCTCAGCACAGGAATTAAAAACCTGTCTGAGAATCCAAACCACAAAGCTATAAAGACATAGAACTCATGATCTCTTTTTAGTGCACTGAGACTGCACACAGCCACAGCTTCAGAAAACGGAGCAGCCACTGAAATCCAGAATGGCCTTGTGTTTTGGACTCCCTGCTAGGAGGTAGGAAAACAGTTTTTCTATGCGCTCAAGAAAGACAGAAAACTGAAAATGGGGCTCTGAGATTTTGTGTTGGTATTCTGGTCACCGAGCTGGTGATGTAAGAGTAGAATCAGTGATAAATTCCCTCTCTCTGGGTTACAAAGGAAAGCAGTGAGCAGCATCACATCCTACGTAGAGGGCAATATCATACGCCTGTGCTAAACATCAACAAAAATATCTCCTGGATTAAGCACTTTCAAGACCGCTACTTTCGTATTCTTCCTCGTATAGACTGCTTCAGTAATTTCCAAAGTTCTACAGTTTTCTGCAGTGAAAATAGTTTTCCACATGAAATTTCCATCAATCTTAATATACTTTCAAATTGAAGGTGAAAGAATTTCTAGTAAATTCAGTCAACTTTTGCCAAGAAATGAGACAAAAGGCTTTCATCACAACATTTGAATCATTACAATTTTTTTTTTTAAATTTCATTTTGGTGATTACATTTTCTTCAAGACTCTGATTGTGACTTGGGTAGACAGAGGTGACATTACAGTGGTTTGCAGGAGATCTCCCACCCAACTATTTTATAAAGCTTAGACCAGACTGTAGATACTGGAAGTTGCATGGACTGTAAGCTTACGTGACCAACAAAGCCAGATGTGAGTCCTCAGAACACTGACACATCAGCTCAGGAAATGCCAAAGGATAAAGGTTTATAAAAGTTGCATTTGTGAAACAGTCAGCTGTAACTTAGGAATATTTTTTTTCGTAACGAAAACACTTCTACCAGGGGAAAAGAGGAGACCTAGTATGCTACATGTGACTCATATATTATCTAATAATTAGAAAAATGTAGGCAGCACAGTTTAGTTTAAAGAAAAAAAGAAACAACAGATCAAAAAAAACACAAACCAAAAATCAAAACCAACAACAACCCCCAACTTAATGAATTAACTAAAAAATTGGAAAGACGATTCAGTTATAGAGCTAAACGAGACTGTGTTCCCAGTGGTGAAAGACTGAACTTTTCCCATTATCAAAGATTATCAAAAACTGTAGCTACAATTACGTGAATTAGTACTGTAGTTCACAGGCAAGACTTTCAACATGGGTGTGACTGAGTAGGTGCCTGACACAAACCAAGCAGTAGTCCTGTTAAGTTCCTTTCCTCTCTGGAGAACCTGACTACAGTCATTGCCCAAAGTAGCAAATTAACCCCATCTTTTCACAGCGGAATAATTTTGCTAGTTTTAACTACCTTACACTAGATTTACAATGACATATGATGGTGCAGAATAAGTTCAATTACTCTGCATCAGGAAGTACATTAAAAGTATTCTTACTCAACCTCTGGATTTCAAACAATTGACTAATTGATAAAAGTGACTGATGCTTCACGACATTACACTGGCTTAAGCCAAGAACAAGCAAGGAGTGAAAATTCTGTACTCTTGATGGTGAAAGCAGAAAACACAACAGAATGTGGTTTGGTATGAATTCCAAGTGAAGATGAGGAATCCCATGCTTCTCTCTTTAGGTAGCAACTGCTCACACTCATGCATTCATGCCAGAGCCATTCCCTCTTCTCTCTCCCCCCCCGGTATTTATATATATGCCAACTCTATTGGAAAAATGCAGGATTACATTATGGAGAAAGACTTTTTGCAAGATCCACTACTGTCTCTATTTTATCTAGATTTGAGATAGCCCAATAATGTGCTATCTTGGTTTATATAACAACAACAACAAAATACAGAGAACACTAAAAATTAAACAGTCATTAAAACCCTCTCCTTTTATACTTATTATTATTTTGGTTTGGGTTTGTTGTTTTTTTTTTTTTCTCTTTTTTGAATTCTCATGTAAAGCCAGTTCCAGGTGAGATTTATTGTTCTTTTTAATAGAATCTATTCTCTTCATCTCTCATCCTCCCAAGACAGACAAATGAATTTTACGATGACATAAGCCTACTGAAGTGCCACTTTGAGCTAGGCAAAAAAGCAGTGTCTGGTTTTGAGGGTTTTTTTTAACACTTAATTTTGGTCATAACTGAAGCAGGACAACAAAGGAAACTGCAGTTGCTAAAACTGCAGATCTAAGAGAAACTGACTTTCTCATGAGCTAACATGACACTGAGTTTCGCTGAGCAGTTTTAGAAGCTTCCCTTTGCCTCTACTTCATGGAAAATCCAAAAAATACTGTTTTTCCTTTTCTGCCTGTATTCCTGGAGGCTCTGCCACAAGGCTGGGGCACACGAGGCTGACAGGCTTCTACAGTATGGATTCAAAATCATGCCTTGTTTTCAGAAATTGCATTTTGTCCCCAGATTTTATAAACAAAGTACTTGGAGTAAAGAGAATAAAAAAGACCTGCCTAGGTATTACGAGACTGCCTTTAATGTCATGCTTGTACATTGATTATTTCACTAAGGGCAAAAACATGGACATCAAATATGGCAATGAGAAGCATAGGAGATAAGAGACTATCACCTGTAGATCCCACAAGCTGTGAACGAGGCAAGGAATTTCAGGGATGCAAATCTCAGTTTCCTGATTAAATCATGTCCCAACAAAACTTAATTCTACTGTCTGCCTCAGCCCCAGAATTACCATGAAAGTCTGTAAAAATGACTTTACCCAAGCTTTTAAGGGACGTTCAATAGTTTTGCCTTTCTTATTGTCCCTGTACTGCTCATTTAAGACATGTAATTATCAGTAGAACAGAGCTTTCAGAGCTAGGAGGATCTGGGCATTGAAGATAGTATATGTTGCAGAATTCTCTAAAAATTCTGAACTAAAGCATCTCAAAGTGGGCATCCAGTATTTGTGTACCTTAATGTTACTTTGATTCAATTCTTTGTAAAATAAGGATAACAAAAGCCACCACCTTATAGTTGACGTCAGAAAAGAAATTAATTGCCTGTGGAGTGCTTTGATACTGAAGTGCTGAATCTCACAGGGAAACCCATGAGGAAATTAGTAATTCTGTCTGCAGCACAAGGCTGAACGGTGCGCAGGAGCCGAGGCCTAGAACCACACAATATGCAAGAGGAAAACAGCAACGAGCGGCTGTTGACAGAGAGAGCACTGAGCAGGGAAGGCGTGCATGCATCTACTCACAAATTGTAATGCCGATGCCCAGCATGGCCAAACTAACACTGCACATGTGATCTTCATGATGGTGTTGCCTCACTCTTTTAGTTCTTGATTTTCCTACATTTTAATGCAATTTCCTGTACGTAAGATACACACATAGCCCAGTGCTAAGTAACATACAACACTTTTATTTCCTGTCCAGATTAAATATAATGTCTTTATAGGAGATCCTCTTTGGAAACGATGTTTTAAAAGTCAGTGAACTGCAATGAATGAACTAGCTGTGGTTCCATATTGCTTGAACTACATATGTCCAGATTTTGGAAAGGAAAAGGAAGTAATAAATTTTGCTTGAACTCACCACACATTTTAATTGCACAGAACTCCCAGGGGGTGTTAGGGTCAAGAGTGTAGCACCACGGTCTCAACTTGCCATCAGGATTGCGGCAGTAATTATCATCAAAGCCCTTGTCAGGATATCTGCAAACCACAACAAGAAATGTGTCAGAGAAGTCTTCCTGGCAACTCTGCACAGGCTTGTGCAAGGTACTTAAAGGACAGTCTTCTGCAGAGGCAAAGAACCAGTTCCCGTTAACTTTGGGTCTGATCCTGTGAGACGGATGCAGATACTCTTTAACACTCTTAGAAAGTTAGTAACATAAAATCTCTTTCCAAATATGCAGCAAAATGAGACCTCCACTGAGGGGATTCCCTGCTGTGCTAATGCACAGGATACCGGATGGGGTAACTCTGCTAATTGTTAAACTTTTGCTCTTGTGTCTGTCAACTGATGACCAGACTCTAAAGCCACTCGATTTTTTTTTTTTTTAAACAGCCCAATTAAGTGTGGATTATATAAACACTGCCTGGCATGCTGGGCTCATTAACAAAACAGGTTCTTCAGTGCAACAGCCCTGGGTTCAAACTGGAAGCTATTTGTAATAGCTGTGATACTAATGATAGCTCCGTTTTTGTAATAGAGCTCATTCTAGGTCATGCCCTCATTTCAAGCATTGGGGGGAAAAAAGAGAAAAATAAGGAATTAACTTCCGTCTCGCTTTATCTCATTAAGATTTCAAACTGTTGTGCCATTCAATTGTTTCCATGTTCTTACTGCCATCATTGAACGGTCAGGCAGATATTCAAGATAAGGAGGTTCTTTTTGTATAAATGTGCCATATGAAATTCTATAAACTTAAAGAGAAGGACATAAATGCATACTTTTTTTCCTCCAGTGAATACAAATTGTCTTGGCTTTCCAGTTTTATTGAAACATATTTGTAAAAGAAACAAAAGGTAGATCTGCCCCTGAGGGAAACATGAAAAGTGTGTAAGAGAACAATAAAGTTAACTACCTGGGAACCTGAACCCATTTACAACTGCAAGCAGATGTGTTTCGCACAAGCAGAGGAAAATATGATTTACAAGCATGTGTTTTTGCTAGGATGCTTTTGCAACTTGATTTCCCATTCCTTGGGAAAAATCAGGTTCCTTCATCTATACAAGGGACAGGGATAGTATTTAAGTACAATTAAAAAGACCCCTAATTAGCAAACAAGAAAACACAGAACACTAAAACCACCAGCAAGGAGAAACCTCACCAAACTGAGACATCAAGGGCAGTCAAGAATGTGGTAGTTTCAGATCTAGCAGCAGTACCCAATTTTCTACTAGGTAGAAGAAAACTATAAAGGAACAAATTGTGTCCAAGGATTTGACAAGAAAACAGTTAATGGGCTAACAATATAGCAGAGAACAAGATGGTAGGTGCAGTGGTGAGCTTTGATGTTGGTAGCACATGCTCCATGTCATGTACCAATTGACGGCCCGTGTCCCTACCTGGGAACAAAGGTGAGTTCAGGAATGGCAAGGTATCTGCAGTCATAGCTTCCAAAATCCATTCAAAACAACTGGGGATGTGAAGAAACCACTTTCTAGAAGACAAATGTCTTTCATAGCACTGAATACTCTGTCCTTCCTAATATTGTACGATATGGTCCCATAGTGTGTCAAATATGTGTGATTTACTAACTAAAACTTAAGTAGAGATGTAACAGTTCTTCCAGGATCAGGCTTTGAGTGTCTTTGTGGGATGCAGTAGTGTCTCTGAACTCTATCTTTCCACCTACTATATCTATGTGCCCTTTCCTAGAGCAACAACAGCCTTCCCAGTCTGATTCTTCCCACAATGATCAGGCACACTTCTGCCTTCCTTCATATCAGACAACAGTTCCTCAGTTCCTAGAGAAAAGGCCAGCTATCACCTATAAAACACAAATATTAGGGATAAGATAAACAACAGGGCTTCAGATTGTCCCACACAATTCAACAGTCAGACTGTGGAGGATTTTCTGAGAGCTCATCCCTTTCCTCTGCACACTCCTCCTTCGGCCAGGACACTCAGGCACAGACTTCTTGCTTGGACCCAACAAATAGCCTGAGGTTTCCAAGATCTTTCAGAACCCTACATATTTCATTTCCCCACACCCACCCCAAAACTGCAGTAGCTGCACTCCACTGCTGAAACTGAAATGAAGCATTAAGATACACATCTGGTGTCAAAATCAAGACTTTTGCTTAGTTTCTAGGGGGTGAAGAAAAGAGTGTTAGACAAAGAGATAACATTTATTCTCTTTTAAGAGACAGATGCTGATCTCTAGCTCTGCTGGAACGAAACTGAAACTTAGTGTCTAAAACTCTTCAATATTTCTTTTCCCCTTCTTTTTCTTTTAAAAGACATGAAGGACTGGAAACAATATTGTATAAAGTAAATTTGCATGCAAGAGGTATAACCCAGTGTATTTTAATAAAAGGATACCTGGAGTTATTCAACCCTGATATTACACTTCAACCTTACTTTTCTCCATGCAGTAATTACCTATTTTCACAGCACATTTGATTTTGAGCAGAAAATATGAGCAGAAGAGAACTGTTGCTTCTCCATTCTGCTTAATGCCTGTCAAAGTCATTATCCTCAATGATGTTCCTTCCATACTGAGGCATCATCCTGCCCGTGAGGAGCACACAAGAGAACTGGAGCTTCAGAATACAGTTCTGCATGCACTAATAGCTAAAAACAGGGGTTGTTTGGGGGATTTCAACTGCTAGCTTCCATCACATCCAAGTAAACAGGTATTATCAATTCTCTTCAGTAAGTGATCTCTGAAGGGAATAACTGTGGAACAGTTCATTGACGTGACAAAAAGGAAAAAGGAGATATATTCACCCTGAGCTGTCCAACAGAAGGTAGACTGAAGCACTTGAAAAGATTACTAGTTTTATGTCTCTTTCTTTGTCATTGCACCTGATGAATCCATAAATGAAAATAAGTTTAAATCTGTCCAGCTAGTCCTTCCTGGTTTGCAGGTTATTCACGTTACCCCAAGATAGTAAAGTACAACCCTCTAGAGAGATTGCAGTATCTTAATGGGTCATTTGTTCCACACCTCTTCTCTTATTTTCAACTTAAATGACTATTAAAAACACAAAACAAACCAAAGCCCACAATGTTTTAAAAGCTAGTATAACCAAAGTATAATTGTCACTACCTTTAGTGACTATTCCATGAAGTTAATTAAAATTAGTGTATTAGAAATGCATTGGACAGTTATTCTTCTGAAAGCACATACAGATCAGCTCAATCTGGATTAGTTCTTTTTTAATAAAATGCATTTTTATTGCAGTCTGAAAACTCTCTAGAAGACATTTTTCTGAGGGAAATCTTTCAAGGATGAAGATGATCATTCATCAGACTGCAGTTAGTCTGAAAAGTCATTTTACAAACAATCCAAAATTAATGGAAAAAAGACATTTCCTCCTGATAGTAAAATCACTATTGTTTGGACCCAGACATTTAATAAATATTTCACTCCCAAGGAACAAAATTCTTTCAGTGACTTATTCTAGACTGCACAGCAAGTACATGGCAAAACTCAGAAACAGATTATCTTCAGTCCCAGTCTGCTAATACAAAGTATTTATTGCAGCAGAACTACGAGAGACCCTGCTATTATTCGTGAAGCAGATCATCTGAGCCAGGAGGAAAAAGAGATTATATCACATAAACTCCAAAAGTGCAGATACTTAATGTTTTGCTGAATAATCATGCTTTCTAAAATCTACCAGTACCCATATTTCTAAAATGATGCCTTATTTAGTAGAACACTTGAACATATATAGACATGCTTTCAGTGGAAGGTCTCAATCATTCCAAGATTGTTGATTCTTGCAGTCTTCCTCTGGCAGTTTAAGTTTATTCAATGCACTTTATAAATGGAGTTAATCCAAAATCCAGAGTATAACTAAAATGAAACTTTAGTCCAGTTTAAGAGAAACACAAAGGCCCTCCTGTGTGGCCTAAACCCCCCCACAAAATCCTTCCAAAAGGGTGTATTACAGATGACCCTTTGTGGTGGGGTGAATTTTACTCACTAGGACAAACCCTAACGGGGATGCAATTTGTCTTGCTATTTCTGACTCATCTTTTGGCATTATGTATCTATGCCTAAATTAAAAAAAAAAAAAAAAAGTCTAAAATATAAATCCATGTGCATAAAATGCTAAACAGAATGATGAACTCCTTTCCCAGGCTGAAAAAAAATGTGTAGTGGGCAAACAAACTGGCTGCTTGCACCTGATTACAGCAGAAGACCATCCACAGCTTTAAAGCTGTTCAGTATTTCAAAAAAGGAGCATAGTCTGACTTAACAATGTTGCAAGTTTATATTCATTAATTGTGTCAAGAACTTTAACAAAAATTTATGACTTTTAATCATTATTTACTTAGTGATTACTTTGAGGTATTTTAAGCTGACTGCAGCTGCCTAAGAGCATATACAGAAACATTCAGAGGTTAATTTTTCACTGTCAATGAAGCTCGAGAGGCAAGTTTGATCAATTAATGCAGCAGGTGGACATCACTGCACTACTTGGCCATGGGATGTAGTCGCAACTGCACAAAATAGCCTCTAGTACCCGTCCTGCATCTCCATCGTGACGGTAGCCAGCTTGCACACACCATGGGGCAGAAGCTCAAGGAACTAAAACTAGTAAACTCCATAAATTTCAGTTCACTGCTGATTTTGCCCAACTGGTTCCCAAATGTGTGTGATTTTCAAATTATAACCACATGGATTTGCTTGGGAGGAAGGAGGGGTTACCTCTCTGGACGAAATTTGTGCTTGTGTGGTCTCTGAAGATCCCAGCGCTGACACTCCTTGCCCGACTCGGTGTGATCCATTGGCCCTCTGTAACTCTCTCCATTGCAGGTCATGCATTCAACTAGGACAAAAAATATGTGCTAGTCATTTATTATACTGATGACTTGTAGCGCACAAAAAAATTTCAAAAATTAAATTATATTACTGCTGTTATAAATTGAAACGAATCTAGAGAGGTCGAAAAAAAAAATATATCTGTTAGTTAGGTTGTATGGGACATGTCCTTTAGCATAGAGTCGCATCTCTTTCTTAGATTTAATCCAGATGCTTAAACTTGGTATCACTTTATAGGGCACTTATGGCTTCAAGGCAGGTAGGTGCGAACTGCTAGAGGCATTCATGTTCCTAACAGATTTTTAACCTTACCTACGGTTAGTAAGAGAGAGACACACACCTAAGGAAGGAGTATTTTTAGAGATGATATTTTCTAATTAAGTAACATTCATTATTCTAAATCACTCTAAGTCATAGTATAATAACAGCGCAAGTTTAAGTCCAGAATAATGGCTGAATCACAATTTCATGCAGAACAGTCTGTCTCTTTAAATTCCCAGCACTTTCAGCTATATATGATACTGTTTCTTTTCGATACTAATTCTTTTTGGCAGCTTAAACTATGATACATTTTCAGCCCTGGTTTGGGAAAGTGGGGGGTGGAGGCAGAGTGGGCAAAAGCTACCAAAGGGATTTGAAATCACTGTTGAAAAAAATATGCTTCATAATTTAGAATGAGAAGTCTTAAAATATAAAATAAATTCACCATAACTAACTATAGACACATTTCTCAAGT
The DNA here is from genome assembly GCA_013400195.1 of Aramus guarauna. Classification (NCBI taxonomy): domain Eukaryota; kingdom Metazoa; phylum Chordata; class Aves; order Gruiformes; family Aramidae; genus Aramus; species Aramus guarauna. The sequence goes on from VXBL01009198.1 coordinate 138,636, forward strand.
GCCCCCTAATTAGAGTAATTGTAACGAAGCATCACTTAGTAAATACTAATTTATGCAATTACAGATCTCACCCTTCAGTCAAAACATCCGCTACCAAAGTCTTCATCCTGCAGTGAGCTCCAGGTCTTATCCCATTTGAAGTTCTCTTAAATTGATCTTTAAATGATAGCTTTTAATAGATTTTCAAGCTCCTTGTAAATCATTCTCTTCCTCCTTCCCTCTCCCTTTTTTTCCCCCACCCAGACATAGCTATCGCACATGACACATTAGCAGGAAAATTAAAGGCATTCTATCTTGGGAATTTAAATGGGCTGATTGACTGGAACTGAATTGGCTGATTAGCAGGATATAAGAGCTTAGTTTGGAGGTTAACAGAACTTAAAAGTCAACAAATGCAATGGTGCACATGAAGTGTCTTTCAAATTCTGTGTCTTGAAAGTCAGATGGGACTGGATTTATAAAAAGTTTCACTTATTTACAGTATTAATTTGAAAAACAAAATGCATGCTTAGATTGAGCTTTCATCCTGCGATTCAGTATCTATATTTTCATCAAAAAGTAGAAGAAAAGTTGATTTTACCATGGAATGGCACTAGTTGATTTTATCACATAGTAATATTTAAATTCTTAATGGACTCACTATAGACTAGACAAGTGAAAAAAGGGTCACATTTGTGCAAGCAGCACAACTTCTATTGTTCCAGCTCCTCCGTGACCCCAAAAAAAGCTGCTGAGTCTGAAATCTTGTTCAAGTCTTCCAGAGTACTGGAACATAACAAGATCTCCTCTTTCTCTAATAACTGCTTTTCTTGCTGCATGAGTCATTCTTGCTGAGAATTTATTCTTTCTCCAAAGTCCCCGAGCCAGTGTCACTGAGACCACTGTTCCATCGTACCTGTAGTGTCTACCTGCCGTCAGCAGGGAAAAGGTAACTTTCCGTGTGAGCCGTGCCGGTTACCTTGTGAGCAGAGGGGGATGTCGCAGACTTCATGGCGCATCTCTGGACTGGTGGTGAAACACCACGGCCCTCCTTCTTCCCCTCGGGGGTTTCGACAGTAGTTTTCCCGCAGGTCTTTACCCCGATAGCTCGAAGGCAAAAAGCTAGTTTTAAAATGACAATCATTACAGTATAAGAGCATGCAAACTTCAGCGTTAATCATACTATTTGTACAAACAGTTAGAAACAATCACATTTCTGCTTCCTTCTCCCTCCACCCTGCCTACACAAATGCCCACACCCAAATATCTACGCGTACACAAATACACATCTTCAGTCAGGATTACTCAATCAATGGCCTAAATCTGGGACAATTTGTCTAGCCCGTAGTTTGCTCTAGTGAATTTTACTCCCGTGCCTCGGGCATCCGGCGCCAACTATCTGCTGCAGATGCAGAGGCAGCAGCACACTCCTGCCAGCCCTTGCCGCGCTCTCCTGCACGAGCTCATGCAATGGTGGGAGGCCCTTGGACAAGGGAGAAATATGTCTTGGGTGCATAGGTGAAAAATACATCGAGTCCATAACGTACGCACATTGTGCACATACAGCAGGCCCAGCTGGGCTCAGTGTGCACCTACTACGTAAATCCCACAAGCAGCAAAACCTCTTCCCATCGCCGGTCAGGCAGCAGCTAGAACTGAGCATCAGGAGTGCGTGAGCGTGACCGAGCAGCGTGACACGCCGCGCTGAGAGGCTGTCACTGCCTGAAACCATGGACTGCTTTGCATTTCAGCAAGAGAAATTTCCCCAGATCCCACTTTAGCTGTCTTGCTTTATGTTCTGCCGCAAGCCCCACTGTTGTCACCTTAGGGTCTGCTACTTATAGACCCACTCATCATTGCTATCCTACACATTAGGTCATTTCACAGCGACCTAGCTGACTTAAACTGTGCTCTCCCTTTCATTATATTTTCTGCTTTTGCTGTAAGGGGCTATTAAATAACAACACCCCTTAAGATTTTTTCCTTAGATTAGGGGTTCTTGGGCCAATGCTAAGAACTTTGTTTTTCTTTAGTGGTGTAATAGAAATGTGAGCTAATACTAGAATTTTTGCCTAACACACACTTTCAGTATGAGACTTTGCTGCTTATGCTCAGTCCACCAAATATAAACTCTCCAGGGTCAAAGTTTTATATTCTTAGCTGTCTGAAAAATTATGTGCTTACCTCTAGAGAAACCCCCATATACACACTGACATACAAAGATACATGTAGGTGTATATATAGTAGTACTATGTATACTATTACTACTATAGTAATGTTAGTTATTTTTCCCCCCAAACTAGGGAATCAGTAACCCCATAGTAAGGAGCCCGACCCCAGAGCTGATTCTGTTCAATGCCACTGCAAGAGCTCATGACCACGCTCAGGCTGCACATAGCAGACAAACTCAATGGCACTTCAGTGCTAGTTTCACAGAATCACAGAATCATTTTGGTTGGAAAAGACCTCTGAGATCATCAAATCCAACCGTTTCATTGCAGTAATGCTTAAATGGCAGCTAAACCTCTGTAGTTAAAAAACACATGAAATCAGAGTTATGCTTAATTCTATGAAGATTTTTTTGTTGTTAATTGAAAAGTTGGGCAAAATATATTGGCGATAACACAAAACTCATAGTTCAACATAATTAATTGATTTTATTTTTGAGCTCTCTGAGATTTGTTCTAGTATTTTTCTTTAGTATATTTAAATTCTGGTGGAAAAAGCACAAGTAAAGGGCACCTTTTATTCTGAAAATACTCAGTACTTTATTCTGGGTGTTTGTTTGGGGATTATTTTTCTGTTGAGTTTTTTGTTTTGTTTAGGGGGGGTTAATCACCAAGGTAATTTTTCTAGACAAAAACAAAAGGAATAAAATTTCTTCTAACTTCTTTTAGAAGACTGTAGACACTTGAAGCTTAGGAAACTAAACTAAGCACTTGGGACAGTCTTCATACACGGACACTGATTTAATTTATATACAAAAGCAGAAGAGAAATGTATGGTTCCTTCTGTCCTTGGCAAATTCTATGTCACAAATGAATAAATTAAAAATAAATAAAAAAAAAAGAGAGAGAAAATCAAAAAGAAAAGTCTCACGTGACATTTTAATCATGTTTTATAGCCGCAATGAAATCTTTGAACTAACTCTGTTGATCACATTTTGTTTCTAGTCAATGCAATGTGGAAGCATTGTGGCTTCACCAAGGGCAAATCGTGCCTGACAAATTTGGTGGCCTTCTACAATGGGATTACAGCTTTGGTGGACAAGGGAAGTGCAACTGATGTCATCTACCTGGACTTCTGCAAAGCATTTGACACTGTTCCACACAACATCCTTGTCTCTAAGTTGGGGAGACATGGATCTGAAGGATGGATCACTTGGTGGATAAGGAATTGGCTGGATAGTTGCACTCAAAGAGTTGCGGTCAATGGCTCAATGTCCAAGTGGAGACACACAATGAGTGGCGTTCCTCAGGGGTTGGTACTGGGACTGGCACTGTTTAACATGTTTGTCAGTGATGTGGAAGGGTTCAAGGCCAGGTTGGATGTGGCTTTGAGCAACCTGGTCTAGCGGAGGGTGTCCCTGCCCATGGCAGGGGGGTTGGAACTAGATGAACTTTGAGGTCCCTTCCAACCCAAACCATTCTATGTTATGATATGATTCTATGATTACTTAAGAGTGCATTTCTTATCTTTGGTACTTGAAGATAATAATTTTTATGTCATTACTGCTGCCTATAAATTGTTGCTTCTGTTTTTCGTCTACAGTCTTGTAATATAAATCTCTTGATATTTTTTTAGCTGAAGACAGCCCTGGGCAAAAGTTTCTGATGGGACATTGCAACCTGTGTATATGTTAATGTAGTATGTCAGTGCATATTAGAAAACCGGAATAACTTTCTGCTCAGAAATTATGGACATTAGAAAATATAAGGAAAAGACATTTCACATTATGTCAGATATGCTGTCAGAACATTAAAAAAAAAATCTAACTTAATAGCATTAGAAACTCAAGATGGGTCAGATAAACAAATGGCTTCAACAGGTACTGAAGCAATATTCTTGAGGGAGGAAAAGATGAGATTCAGTAAAGACCCACCCAGAAACGGAAGATAGAGCCACTCCTAAAACTCTGTGCTGATTTAGTTAGACTATATTAGGTAAGGAAAAAAAGAAGAAAGCCAAAAACTGAAGCCAGTAAGACTTATGGTAAAAACAGATTCAATCACAGCAAAAGTCATGGAAACTAGCAAAAAGCCTGTGAAGTATCCGTCTACTCTTTGACCATTTCTTTGAACTCTTTTTGCATTGGCTTTATCCATTCAGATAAAAAAGATCTTAAGAGGAAAAAAAAAAAAAAGATAGTCTTATAATCTGTACTAGGATGGAGACAAAAAATAAAGGAACCCTGATTTCAGCTGAGAGTCTCCAAGTTCTAGTGGAATACAAATAAATAAAAATATAATTTGTTAAATCCAAGCACAAGTTTAAAGTCTGAAGTTATTTCAGTTCTTTCTAGAAGGATAATGAAAAGTCAGTAAAGTACACTTCTCCCTTGAATATGAAAAAGGGATTTATTTTCCAATGGCACTTAGTGATAATCAGATGTTGAGAAAAACTGACCTAAAAATCTCAGCCTTTCTTACTAATAAGTTCCAAACACACCACTACTGTCTGCTTCTTCCCATCTCCCTCATGTCTCTGATGATGAAATCATATTTTCTGATGTTGAAAAACAAAATTAGCATGCAGCCACCTCATTTATCCAGTGACCTTTTAAAAATTAAACTTATTGCACAAGGCAGGAGAAAAGTCATTCTCATAAAATACATCATAGAAGAGTGGCTGTCGAAATGTATTAGATAAAACTGTGTATGCTGTATATTAAAATGCAATTTAATGACAATACATACCATCCAGACAGTTTTCTCTCTTTAAATGTATAAAATCATATGTATATTACATAGAATAAATGCTCATTCTTGCTTAGGCTGTAATTATTGAGAATTCTTTCACTTCTAAAAGATGAAGATTGTATACTTTAAGGTATTGAGTCTCAAGAGGTCATTGCTGTGGGAGCTGATGGTATTTATCATACGTTCGCAATTAAGAGCGAGTCTGGTCCCACACTGAAAATCAAACACACCACCTTCTATATTATAAGCAGCCAAGTCCAGTCAAGTTCAAGCCTGAGGCTCAGCTTTGTAACACATCATAAGATGAGAGAACCCAAGTATTCTTTGCCTTTTAATGTTGTTCCAAGATATCATCTTGCACACTGGAGAGATTTGGTCAGGACAGGACAGAGCAGTGCACAGCCCAGTTCCTCGCTAGCAATTGCCAGCTTGGCTCCTCCTAAACAAAGTGCTGATGCCGGGAGTCCAGAGCAAAAGGCAGCAATGTGGGTAGGAAGTTTATGGGTGAGAGGGACACTCTGTTCTGGGCTCTTCAGGGTTTATTATCTAAATGGCTACAGGCAACATAAAAAAGGTTCAAAGAGAAATGGTCAAAGAGTAGTCCAGTACTTCATAGGCCTTCAGCTAGTTTCGAACAATGTTTGCTGTAGCTGAATCTTTTTTGACCATTACTGTTACTGGCTTCAGTTTTTGGCTTCTTTCTCTCTCCTTAGCCTATACAGTTGAACTAAGTCTACTCTCAAGGTGTAGATATGGCCTCAGTTCCTCACTATATCGAGTCTTAAACTCAAAAGTTATGTCCCATACTTGCTGCATCAGTCTTCCATTATTGCTCATATGATCTGAAGGAAAGGATTTCAATAACCTGTTCAGTCCCTTCTATGTATTTATTGCCTGGTCTAAGTGGTTTATAGTGTTTAAAATATTCTATGAATAATAGAAAATTAATAGTAACTATGCAAAATACAATAACATAGTTATATACTGATCAAATAGGTGAGCTAAGATCCCTAATATCCCTTGCTTCCTAATAATGTATTTTTTAAAATTACCCATTTCCTGGGAGTCAATTAGAAAACAGTGATAAACTTCCAGACCCCAGGCTGAAGTTACACAGATGTTTTGTTTCTGCCAGTAGCTAAGAGATCAAACGGATATAAACAGCTAAAAAAACTGACACAGGGAAGGAAGGGATCCAGACACACAGGCTGGCATTAGGAGAGATCTCTTTGGTGAAAGCCCAAGAAGGTAAGGATTTTCTGGGATATGGAGAATGGCATCTGTCGGGGAAAGGCAAGAATACACGTAAGAGATGTTGTTGTCTAAGGTCTTTTTTCTCATAAATTCTTTGCCTGCTAATAAGTCAAACCATGCTTTATGGAAGCTGTCTGAGCACTATTCCCATTGTCTTTGCTCCTGAACTCTTACCTGTGCTCGTGGGGGATCATTGAATTCCAGGCTTGACACTGGATACCACTTCTGGTAACAGATATCGTTCCTTTGTAATCTGCTCCTTTTCCAATGATACAGTTCCTGACATAGTCTATTGAAAGAAACAGGAAGAAAATTAAGGGTTTGGTTAATGTATTTAAAATTAAAAGTCACATAAAAAGAATATATATTTTGATAGCCTTTAAATACTTAATTATTCAAAATAGTGTTTAATTGTCCACATACATTATTGTCTCTTTTTTTAACCAAAATATTGATCACTAACTTTGCAAAGAAAGCTACTGAAAATGTTTCCAAAATGTCTGATTGACCAAAAGTCCATGTCTGAGGACTTCAAATGCCCACTCAATAATGAGGTGAATAAAAGCCATATTAAGTCAACAGTAACTCATAAAACTGAGCTTTGAAGTAGTAAACTGAAATAGCAATTCAAACTAGTCCACATGATGGTAGGCAAATATATAGGTTGGAAAACTGAGCAAAATGACCTTCCAAGAGAGCAAAACCAAGATCTTTGTAAATAAAACTGTAGGATGCAGCTTTCAGAACACATAAAACCGTCCCATGTCCAGAATGCTCCTCTAGCCAAAAAGTCACTGACTGACCTCAGCTTTTCTCCCCCTGCAAAGCTGGACAAACAAAATCAGTAAATAAATCAGTTACCCTTCTTTTCATACAGATCAAATGCATGGTCTTGCTTCTTTCTCACACCATTTGTCAAGCTGTTGAAGGATAACCAATGGCACCGTTTTGTAACTCTGTCATAAGCAAAGGCCCTGCAAAGAAAATCTGGATGAGAAAAAAAACTCTGTGTGGTTTATAATAATGACACATGGCCTGCCAAGGAGCATGCAATGACATCAGATTTATTTTTACTGGGAAAGTCAGAGAAACAGCCCAAATTACTATTTAAACCCACAACTGTGCTGACAAGAACAAAAAACCAAAGAAATTAAATTGATGTGGCCATTACATTAAATACCAGCTTGGTTGTTCACACTAATCTAAGAGTTCCCTTGTCATTAAAGATCTTTATTTTAAAAGTGACATAAATGTGACTCCATTTGTGTCCCCAGTTGTGCTGCTTTCTCAGGGAAAAGAAAAAAAGGAAGACTCTAAAACACCTTCTTTCCTCTGCTTACAACATGCTTCTGAAAGAGTTAAGTATCTCACACTGATGGCTTGAGGAAAATTCAAGCACAAGGAGTCTGTTTCTTGCCTAGAACAACAGAGCTGTTTAAAAACAAGATTATTTTTATTTTTATGAATAATCTAAACTGTGATAGTGTACCTACAGCTTGTCCTTGCTTTGCTTTTGTTTTCTTTTTTTCTCTTATTTTTAACTGCTTTCAATGATAGAGTACAACATGTACTGAATTGAGTGGATGGGGGGGAGGGGGGGGCAAGAAAAGCAAACAGAAATCAAAACAATAAAAACACTTTCTTTCAATATTTTAAATGAAATGTGCAGACCTTTTTCTCCTAACATCATTTTGAAAGGAATCTCATTAAGTGTAGGTAAAATATTTTAAAGGATTTTAAAAACACAGTTGACTGCCTTGGTGGAGGCAACAGTTATTCCAATAACAGGAAAAAATGAAAACAAACAAACAAAAACCCCACTGAAAATTCGGTTTTCCCTTAATTTCTCATTAGAACCAAATAAAAAGTCACTGACACGATACTATTGTCTCCAGCCCACCACAAAGTCTATATTTCTGTCAGTCATCCCAAATCTTCTGAGATATTTTATTCTGATCTGAGAAGGCATTTTAACACTACTTGATAATTTCCAAAAGACACACAGATTTCTCACAGTTCATCCATACTTTGGCTGTGCCATATTCCTGAGCACTACATCCCCCAACTCAAAGCTCTTTGATCTCCATTTAATTCCCCTCTTGCCATACAAGTTTTTCCATGTGAGATCTTGCTGGCTTCAGTTAAAAATATTACAAGATCCTATCCAACCTCCCCACTCTTCTCTCTTTCAAACATCCTCTTCATTATCGTTTCCATCACCAAACAGATTTTTCATCCAACTGCTCTCTCTACTCTGTTGACTCCAAATGTTTCCAACCTGCTAACCTTCATCCTTCTGCCCTTGTTCAGCCTTCTGTTCTCTCCTGGCTAGTTCTCAAATATGAGCGTATCCAAGTGCCTCTAACTCCATCTTCACAAAAATATCCTTGACCTTTCCTGCCTTTCCAATTGCATTCTCGTTTCCCTTCCTCCCTCCTAAAGTGAAAATGCAGAATGCACTGTTTACAAACATTTCTTTCAGTTTTTGCCTTTCAGTTGCCTTTTGGTTTCTTTCCAGTTTGGCTTCAGCCACTTCTGCACATAAAAGTTTCTAAAAATCTTTTCTTGGACCTAAATCTGGAGGGTTTTTACACTTCCAAAGACAACATACTTAAGAAAATTCTTGGACTTTCTTCTACTGATACTGCCGATCACAACAATTTTTGTTGTTGCTATTTGTAGTGAGATAGTCAGTAGGTTTTCTGATCAGATACTGGAATCCTGTGGTCTATACTGGAATCCTTTTCTATGTAAATACAAAGACATGCCAGAAATTAAACAGATAGCAAAGGAAAAGAAAGGCACAGCTTTTGGGGTAAAGAAGTGACATATCTGCAATGTTATCTGCATAGGCAATGAAATTGTAACTATATTATCTTTTTCTCATCCATAAGAAATGTAGTGGGAAAAGGTGAAGGATAACTGAAGGAAAATAGTGGGGGCAACGGACTGCAAATGGTGGTGAAACAAAGGCATAAGAACAGCTTAGCAGCAGGTTAATAAAGTTATAGGGAAGGAAGAAAATGATGCACAGAGAGTTACGAAGTCAAAAAGGCAAGTGAATCTAAGGGGTACCTTGATGGGGGATTTTAGGAATAGTGCTATGAAGAAGAAACAAGTCTAGATAAGGATCTTGTAACTCAGTTGGAAATGATCAAGATCTGCACAAGCATGACAGCAAGAGAAAAGAGGAAAGGTTCGTTCTGAGAAGTGATATATATTAGCTCCAACAAAAAGGTGTCAAAGTTAAAACCCAAGGATTAATGATTATCAAATATTCAAAATTGGTTTGCAAGTGATACAGAAATTTATCATAAATAAATCAAAAGTTGTATTAATATTTTTTCCCCTAGAAAATAAGGAGTGGTTGATCCTTTATAAGTCTGTAGTGCCTAGAATCTGCTACTTCACCACTTTCTGGCAGAAAAGAAACTCAATCCTCTTCCTACTTGTGTGCTTCACAGAGCACAGACCCAGGTGTTGCTGCTCCCAGTGCTATTGTCACAATTATGTTACAAAGTATTTCTCTTTTATTTGACCTTAATACTTAAACAAATTGAGTTTGCATCCAGACGATAAAACATCATTGCTCTGACCTAAGTGATGAAGAACTACTGCATGGATATGGAGGATCGGAATCAAGCCATGAAAATGCCAATAAACAAAGGAAAATCCAAGTCTTATATTTCAAGTATTTAAAATGCCAATTTGTGTTATTTGTCTTATTTTAGAATGCTCCCACAGCAACCAGTAAACTAATTGGTTTTAATTTAAGTTGGTAACAAATTTCACCTTGTAGTAACCATATGCTTGTGCAAAGTTAAAGACTGAGGATCCCAGAATAAAAGGGAAACATTAGTAATCACCAGTTCCTTTAAAGGGAACACATGTCAAATATGTGTTTACAGTAGCATCAAAGACCTACGCACACTACAACAGGACTCATCTGGAGCCAAATGGGAAACCACAAGAATGTTCCCAGATACAGAAAATCCCTCTTGTTCTGCTGCATAGTGGTAGCACAGGCAAGATCTAACCACCTACACCTCTGCTCCTAGCCTTCCTTGCTAAAAATGTGTCATGGAAAATGGAATTTCAGAGCATGAGTAGTCAGATTTGTACTTCTTTTTCATCTTCAGTGCAAAATAGTTACGTGACTGATTGCCATTCTGCTATCTGTGAGTGGGACTCTTCCAAGTTGTGTTGCCAAAGTCCCTCATGGCTCCTCTATGTTGCTTTATTGACTGATTAACGCAAGGAGAATCTACCCCTTAGTGAATCCATCAGACAGACACTGTCCCAACAGAAAAAAAAAATTCTTCACAAATGAGGAAGTTTTAAAAATTCAGAGAGATTCTAGATTATTATTCATGTAAAATAGAATCAACAACTATATTAACCTACTTTTTATTTTCAGAACACAAAACATACCAGCCAGCGCTGCTACAACTAGTTTGAGACAATTTTCCTAAGCAGCTGATGGAATACAGAATTGTTGTTTGCCTGGCGTCATTCAGAATTTTTTTTATACTGTGAAATCTAATTTTATAACACTCCTCACTGCTGACCATCGGAACTGAAGAATCTCTTGCTGTATTAAATACAACCGGATCCACTTGGCAATGATATCAGTAGAAGCTCTGCCAATAGGAAAAAGAGTGGCTTGTACCATGTGAAAAATATTAGTGCCTGGAAAATATTTTCTAACAGAAATAAGTAAACTTTACTCATTGTTTACATATATAAATAGTCAAAGTACAAAACAATACAAACTAGATCTTGCAGCACTGGAATTAAAGGCTTAAAGAAGGATAAAATTACAGTTGAGGACCTTTTCTGCCAAGGAAGAGCTTTTGTTATCACATTTGGTCTAGCTTCCATTTGTAGTGATTGTCAAAACATTTTTGGGTTTCGAGATCAGGCTCACATTTAGCCTAGTACTCACCAGTACAGAAGTCATCCATTCTCTCCAAGATTCTCCTGCCTACATGTTCTTTCATTTATTGCTAATGGTCTAGACTAAGAGAGGCCAGGGGGATAATTTAAGTCTAATACATGGGAAAAACAATAGTGATTTGTTCCAAGAAATAGCAGACAATATGTACAAGGCAGACAAGCAATCAGCTGCATGATGTGTTCTGAAGAGACAGCAGATGCTGAAGAATAGCTATCGTATACTCGTAGTGATTGTGCAGCCCAGGTTTGAGTCCATTGTATCAGATTAGTAGTACTTGCCAGCGAACTTCAGCAGTGCATGTGTCTGTGCTCCATGTGTGAGGTTCCCATTGAATTCAGCAGGAGTAATGTGCAAAGAATGAGGACAGAATATGGTCTGAAGTGGTGCTGAAATACTGCAGCTGTGATGTGTGACAATAACCATTTTATAAGAGACATAAAAATCTCAGAAATGTTCGCTGAACACTACAGTGCAGCACAAGTCATCCACATCTTAACATGAGTACATTTTTTCAGCTATGTTATGGATAATATTACAGATTGGGCAAGCTAAGAAGACAGAACAACCCAGATAAAGCTTCAGAAAAGGCTGACACTCTCTGGACAGATAGAACAAGATCACGGAAATCTTTAGGTTGTCCTCAGTACAAGCTACCACTGATGACAATTACAGAGAGACCTTTGGTCAAAGGGTGTTACGTAGGTTCCATTAGGGGGGAAAAAAAAAAAAANTTTCGTAGGTTCTATTAGGGGAAAAAAAAAAAAAAAAAAAAAGATACATAACTTACTTGCAAGTGAATGAAAGTCCTTTGTTCCTGCTGCATCTCTTGGCACATTGCTCAGTGGTATTTAACAGCTTGGTTTTTACTTCCAGTGTTTTGTTTACTTTAATGAGCATCAACTCTCCTGTTTTTCTGAAGTCATGAAGAGGATTTCTCCTTTTTCCTTTAGCCTCTAAGAAAGAAGCAAAGATTAAAAAAAACAAACAAACAAACAAACAAACCCAAAAAACCCCAACCAAACCAACACCACCGTAATGAAGAGTGCTGAGATTAAAGGTGGCATTAGATATGAATAACATTTATTAGGAATTATAGGAACATTGGTACCTAAAGCATAGAGAAATTCACAAATATAAGGTACAAGCAGATAGTTGAGAAGAATTTATTATTTTAGTTGGTTATCTCCATTCTTAAAAACAGGAATGGTAGGAATTATAGCAAAATTAATTTCAAATAAAAACTTGCATAATGCTAGAACAGGGTAAAAGGAAAGTTTTTCACCCTTTGTAAAATTTTTTCAGAACCCACAAAATAGGCCTGTTAATAACAATAATCTGGGATCTTATAAATATTTCCATTTAAAACTCAAGTGAAAGAGATAACAAAGGTTTTATTTGAATGGACAGACCGTAGTTACAATGAGAAGGAAGAGGATATAAATGTTATAGAGAACCGTGATCTGAATATGAGAAACTATTCCTAAACTAGCAAACTATTGTCACAAACTGAAAAGAAGTGGAGTCCGGAGGTGACACAAAATAAGCATTTGTCCTCCCTCTGCTCCAGTGAAGACTCAGTGTGAGTGTTGTGCCCAGTTTAGGTCTGACTGAATTAGAGTTGTTCGCCTAGAGAAAAGAAGATGAGGGGAGGCAGAGGCCATGGCATGGAAATAGTCTGCACTGCTGCAAAGATTTCTGCAAAAAGGAATGCACTGATCTGGTTTCCATGTCTCTGTTGAAAAGGCCGGAGGAAAGAATACAAAATGGAGCAGGGAAGATTAACTAGAGATATTTGGCTAAAGTGCAAGAGAAGTCTTTGATTTTTGCAAGAATAACCCACAATTTTCCCAACATGTATGTATATTTTTATTTTTTGTTCCATAGAAGCCGGTCTGCAGGTGTATGCTGCTGCATTGTCAGTGAAGGCAGATGAGTACCTCCGGAGAGTGATTCTCCCTGTCGTGACAGACGAGTAACACAGGGAGGACAAATTGCCCTTTGGATCTATTTCTCCTATTTCGCTCAATGATCCCAGACAATCAGATAGCCAATCCAGGTAAGGTTAGGTGAATGAATACCTCCTTAATTGACAAAGTAGATAATAGAATTTTTCATAACTTCTTTCCATATAACTGTTTTCACAGCTGTCCTTTCATTTTTCTCTATGGAATCTGCAACAATAATAGCACAGGAATGCTCAGGATCAATTTATTAAATTTTGCCAGAGTCTTTCAAATATATGAAACCTCAGCCTAGTGCTCAGTGATCCTGAATAGCTAATCCCTCATGCAAGTGCAGAGCGCACTGAGGCCAGTTAACTTCTGCTTGGTGCACTCTGTGCAGAAGCTCAGAGTAACTCTGTGAATTGCAATAGCTGAGGCTCTGAAGGAGTTACTGACAACTTCACACGCTGTAGAGCCAAAGAAGGCTTAAGGGTGTTCCCTTTGCAGAACTTCAATCCTGATCATTTAGTGAGCTCACATTTTCACTGGATGCAGCTAAATCACACCTCTCAGTGGTGAGTTATCCCTAAGACACCTAAAAATACACCAAAGACATTTAAATTAGGTTTCACCAAGCTTCAGTCTCTAAAAAAAAAAAAAAGAAAGAAAATCAAAGGAGTAGAATCTCTCTGCTGAAATGTCCCTATAAAATAATCTTCACCCCATCCTACTCTTCTTTTTCAACTGCTGAAGGTGAACTGTGCTATTCCCCTACCTCTAATAGCTCACAATTTTAATTCTGACTACAAACATTTTCAGAAAACAGAATTTATTTACCTCCAAATCCATGTTACCATTATATGAAGAAGCTTTAGATGAAAGGATCAAATATTAATAGTTTCACTGCCATGTATGTACTCATAATAGCTCTCTCAAGCATTTTCAGCCTTGTATTTGTGCAGCGCGCATGTACCCAAATCGAGCCGTTATGTTTAGGGAAATGCTGTGAGGATGCTCTTGCCTTAAGTATCAGCCCCCTGTTACTGGAAGTTGTTGTGTCTACACTGAAGCTGCTTTATTTTTTTGCCATACCTGTGATAGAGCCAAAGTGCTGCAAAAAGGATTGCATCTGCTCTTTAAGACAACGGAAAAACAAGTCTTCTATAAAGCTTTTGTGGTAAATTTCTCAATCTATTATCTTACAAGATGTATTTGTTAGTTCTATGTTGTCTCAGCCAAGACTTTATGTCAAATGGAGGTAAGAATCTGTACAGAAATATCAAAGTATTTTCTTACAGTTCCTGATTTCCCATCTACTGATAAGTGTCATTATCTTAATTGCCAGTGATAACAGCTTCTTCAACTCACCAGCTAACATGCAAGAATATGATTAAAAAAATCAAGAAATTCTGTTCTGCCTGAAAAACATGGTTCAGTTGTGCTTTTTTTTTTTTTTTTTCCTTCTTTTCCTAGCAGTTGTCCAAAGAGGATTATGGGTTTGATCTTACATTTAGCAATTCATAACAGCCTGGTTTACTTTAGCTTTCAAACAACAACATTCTATGACTTGCCTATAATCCAAAAGGCAAAGGGCCAAATGCATCTGTGAAGTGACTGTTAGAACCATCAGAATACCACAAAGCATTACTTTTACAACTCTAACAACAAAATAAATAAAAATAAATAAGTTTTTAAAACTTCAAATTAGGTATTTTTATTACTAAAATCTTAATTAAAATAGTGCCCTAGAAATGTTCTACATTAAAAGTTATCATGCAACATACTATAACTAATGTTTCTAATTTGTGATTGCCATTCATTTCAGTTTCCTAAACTTTGATTTATCAAGACTTTTGGTTATTTTGTGGACCATGTCCTCTGATGTTTCTTGTAGTTGAATATCATATTACTAAGGGAGTCTGACATCCCACTTAAATTTGAAAATAATAGCAGCTGATTCAAACACAAAAGAATCCAGTCAAATATGAATCAATGTTTTTTTTCTTCAACAGAAACAACCACTAACTAAAATTATTTCTTCAGTTGACTTAATAAATTCCTCCAAAAGGTGACTGAGAGTGGTGCCTCTTTCTATTTCTCAACATGATAGCAACCTTGATATTGAAAAGAAAAAAGAAGAGCGCAACCAGTGCCCAAGGAAACGTGAACGATCACATTTGCTGTAGTAGAATACAGCACTGGGCAAGTGCTCCATATTCTCATTTGGGATTCCCACAGTCTCTCTGCTGGAGCTCTTCCACTTTCATAAAATGCTTTAAATATTTACTGAAGAAAAAAGGTTCCTCACAGTGAAAGACATTTACCTGGGAGTTACAAGAACTCAACATTGTGTTCCCTTTCTATCTTTTCATATGAGGTTTCTGTATAGTCTTCTCAGATACAAAGCATTAACGGAGACTGCTGAAACTATAGAGCATCTGGGGGAAAAGATTTCAAACAATACCTCAAGTCAAGTTTCAAACTCTTGGGTCTTAGTCCACCAAATACACAAAAAGGATTTGGTTTTGCATTATTTGTTTAGCAACAGTAAATTAATATAGCCAATATGATGCCTGTTTTGTGGTAATCAAAAGAGCATACAGGACATCAACAGGCCAAAAGATCACCTTTGCCCATTATAGTAAGATCAAAACACTACTTGTATTGTCTACAGCAAAATTTTACCATGAAGTTATCTGACACTATCTACCTCAATGGCAATCGCTTTCTCCTTCTTCCATCACTCCAGCTTTTTCTAATATAGATGTATATTTAGGCTTCGGAGTTACAATCTTACAGAGTACAACTGGACCATACTGGCTGTCTCCCCTAGAAAAATCTCTACTTTTATGGGCTTGTCATAGACTCTACAAAGCTTTAATTAAACAAGAATAATGATGCATTCGGCATGTCAGCTTCCAGGGTTTCCAAGTTTCAGTTTAGTCTATGAAATAGTTACTGCTTTCTTAAAGAAACATGTCTTGAAGTCTTGTGATAATATGAGAAGTCTCATTCCTTTCATTTCTTTCTAATTTTGCATCCCACTTTATTATACAGAACAAACACATCAAAGCTCAACACCAAATTTTCCAAATGAGAAGATAAATACATTTAAATTAAAGATTTATGTTTAAATCAAGGTTCTTAATGAAATCTTGATGGATTGGTATGGAGTTTTATTTCCTTATTCTGTTTGTTTACACTTGGAGAACTTCAGCATTGTATTAAGTAGTTATTTGCTTTGTTGTGCTAAACTTTCAACTCTCTGGGGTAATGATTTTTTATTTTTTTCTATTGTGGTAATTACTGATGTAAGTAAGTTGTATACAGGTCTTCTTCATACCATGGATGGAAAAAAGACCTTTTATAATTTTCAGTTTGGAAAAAAATATGGACAGTCACATGAAAGCACCACTGTTCATTATGTTTGCTAGATGTCAGAGATAAACTAAATCTTTGGGGGAAAAAAAATTAATCAAGAAAATAAAGATACCTAAATTCCATAGGCTGGAAGATACTGTCAGAGAACCACAGGAATCAACTACAGGCCTTCCAAATAGTGCAATGAAATGCAAAATACGATTGCACTGGGGAGAAAAACTACAAAAAGGGAAATTGTCCACACACTATGTAGGAAGCTCAAAGAAGCTGAAGATTTGAAATATACTCCAGTAAAGAAAATTGGTCTTATAAAGTGTTACAAGTATTTCAGAAATACAGAACAGACATAGTCCCTTTCTTTAGTATCAATTGGCATATTAGATCTCTGTTTAATGTTTTGGATCATGTTTTTAATGAAATGAAGTCACTTGACCTTGAGCAGTTAACAGATGGACTGATTAGAAATTGAATTATTTGTGTTATAACTGATAACCAGGTCAGAATGTCAAAATGAGATTAGCTATTAACTTAATTTTTCAAATAATCATCACTGCAAGTCAAAGTAAACTGGATTCCCCCAATGAGCTAGAAAAAAAATATAATATGAAGACTGAATTTCATGTGATTTAAATTTTAGGGAGAAAAAAATCAGGAATTTACCATCAGATGAAAGACCTTAAAAAACCCCCACATCTGAAATAAATGCAGGAAAGCACAGTTCAACACAATAACTGCAGCAAACATTTTATCAGGGAACACCATATTCAACAATAATTGCATGGTAACACCGAGGCAAAGATATTCTTAAGTATGTATATGAATGGAAAAAAAGAAACAAGCAAATGTTAAATCTCAATGCAATGTACAAAGCAAAAATCTGCAAAACCATGGATTATCACAGTGTCAGAAAACATTTTTCATAAGGGATATCAAAGCTGAATGCTTATCTCAGTATAAATAGTCAAAAATTAATATGAAAATAAAAAAGAAAGTATGCTTAATGATATGCATAAAATTGCATTTGGCAAAGCTTATGTAAGAACGAAAATCAAGGAGTAAGGTTGGAAGTAAAGCAACAGTTCTTGGCATACTTGGGTTGAAAGATGTATGCAAATGCAGTGAGGTGTTTAACTTGTCTATAAAATGTGGTTCAAGGGATACTTTTAATAAAATTCAATTATGTATTTCCAAGGCAATGCTTTTCAAAGGATGTAAAACATCAAGGGTAAACTGCATATTGGTGCAGGCCCGGGTATGACAGCATAAATATACTGGCTTCATTAAGGAAAAAACCCCAAACCTAAACTTGACCAGATGGTGAAAGTAGATGTAACTAAATGTTTTCAGACACCACGTGCTTAAGTTAACTGTATGGTCATCATAATAAAAGATGTTAAAGGTGAATGTTGATACTAAAATCATTAATAGGATCATCAAAGCACTGTTATCTATGAGAAGAGTTAAGAAGCACTTTAAAGACAAATACATTCAAGGCAGTTCTCTCTCTTAAAGCAAGTCTTAACAGCGTCACTTTGATAAAAAGAATTAATGCTCAGTGCTTTTAACTTACTTTTAACTTACTTTCATTTACTTTGACTTCTCCTTATGCCTGTTTCAGTATTAGAAATGTCCAGATTCCTGGCTAGAATGCAAAAAAGTGAACACCTTTTCCAAATGATTTCTCATTTGGAAAAAAAAAATAAGGAAGAAAGAAAGAAAGACCAATATAATGAGAAACTGAAACAATTCTGAAATGTGCCCAAGAAAAGACCTTTGTAGATTGAATAGACTTAGATGGCAGATTAAGTTTAATGCGGTTATTTATGTAAGATGATAATTTGGCGTGAAAGAAGTTTACCAACCATACCCATAAAAAGTGCAGTCAGCTGTATAGATGGAAAGTCACCAAAATAAAACCAGCTGTCCAAAGAGGCATCTCTAGTTTGTCATAATTAAACAGTTTCTCAGAAAGCTATCTGGAGGATGATGTGATTATTTTAAACTTCTGAAATTCATTTTCTTGGCAAAAGAGCCATTATGGAAAAAAATCTACAATTTTTAGAAAGTAGTTGAAATACAGATACATAATATAAAGATAATTTTTTCCTTATTTTTACATTGGCTTTCAGTCTAGTTGTTGATCAGATTCAGGAAATGCAAAAAAGATATTTCTTTTTGGCTTTACATTGCATATTACCACTCACACACACACACACATATGCACACATACCCCTTATTAGCAGCTGCAAAGATTGCCATGTTACTTGGAACCCAACTTCATGATCGTACTAAGTCCTGCCTTTGTAACCCTCTCCTATAGTCAGCGTGAAAGCTCAAGACGCTAAGGATAATGCTAAGAACTGATAGTGTATTCTAAAATTGGATGGTAGATGCAAAAGGACAGCTCTTTTTCTTTCAAGAAAAGGTTATCTGCTCAGCAGGATGCTGGGACCCATTGGCAGAAACAAATGTTCTGCAGTTTGTACTCTGACTTGCTATATCTAACCTCTGGCTAAATGACTGAGAGGATTTTCCCTTGTAAGATTTGTCTTCTTATGCATTTTGCACAAGAATTAAATCCCCACCATTTTGCATTGCATGCCACAATCTTTACAAGCGTTTGGTGTCTCCTCCGAGGCACTCAGCATGGTGTGTGCTTTTTTTTGCAATGGCGTCTCAGTCACCACCAAAGACATCCAGGCATGGCGTGGAGGGTAAAGAGAAAAGTACAAGGAGGCAAGGCAGGGATTTGGGCAAAGAGTGGCACACTGCTGAGGGCAGCAAAACAGCCCCCATGAGGAATGACAAGAGCCTTGCCGCATGTTGTATACATAAAAGTAGTGCTGTCGGCCAAGGCAGGGAGTCATAGGAAGAGCTGGAGCTGAGGGGAGACGGAGGGAGCAGCCAGTCCCCAGCTGGGCCAGCAGCACCGAGGACTGCCAGGCATGGCCGGACTCGTCAGACAGCACATGGGTGGAGGCCCACAAGCCATTGAACACTCCTGCAGCTAGATTTTGCCAACACTGACTAATCTGGAGCATGTTCCCGACTCAGCTTTGCTGCAGCGCTGCTTTACGTGTAGGTACTAACCATGTTTGGGAACAACTCTACTATCTTCTAAGGGCACTGCCAGAAAAACCTATGGAAAAAAAAGATGAGGTAACAGCGAGGATGACCTCATCCCTGCCCAGTTCTTTGCAGCTGCCATACTTCCCCACTGCAAGGTACAAACATTGCTCATATCATGCCAATTCTCCTGCTGTTCATGTTCACAAGCCAGCGTGGAGATCAATCCTTTCTCACCTTCATGCTGCCTTGTAGCCTCTGCCCTTCAACCTCCCACCTCAGTGCTCACAGGGAAAAAGTGCAATTCCAACACTGAACCAGCACAAGTAATGGCAAAATGTTGAGGGCAACCTTCTCTTCTCCACATCAAGCTTTTACCCATCGAGAGGCCCAGTTATCCTGCTTTCAAATCTCCTTGGAAAAGTTCGAATTGCTTAAGTGGCAAACTAACGTTCAGCGTAAAGATCCAAAGGGAAGATATTACACTCTCCAAGGGAGACTGTGCATTTCCCTTCCAACCCTGGCCTCAGCTGAAGTATTACCATAATGACAGATGAGCTCCTCCAATAAGAGGCTTTCCTTTCCTTGACTTCAGTGCACAATTTTCCAGAGTTTTATGCAACATTTTAATCTCGCGTCTTTCAACTCTATATTCTCCTGCTATGTTGCTTATGAAAATGGCATTAATAGAAACAGAAAATCTGTTAAGCAGGGTAAGTGCTGTATTACATGTGAGAGCAAAACAAGCAGCCCCTGGCACTGAGCACCAAAAGGATTCCATTAAACAGAAGGAATACAGTCTTCCAACTGGCAGAGTATCATTTTGCTTTGTTGACAGTATATAGTATAATGATTATCTACAGCTGGGATGGGGAACTATAAATCACGTTAAATTTTTAAAATATACTTAGCTATGCAGACCACAAGAATACACAACATTCATACATCGATTATGGCTATGGGATTTTATTTTATTTTATTTGTTTTAAGCAATATTTATTTATAGGAACTAAGTGCAACTCCCACATCTTCATTAGCAACTAATTCAGATCATCCAAACTACAGAAAGTGCTGAGAAATTTGAATAAACACACTTGGCTGACAGTCTTTCCACAGAAAAATATATCTTTAATTTAAATAATTCTTTAACATTCACTCTTTTGCAATATACCAATCTACTTTTTGCTTTGATTAAAAAGTCACTTTTAGTTTCACTAGATTAATATTATTAAAGAGATACTGTCTAAGAATACTGAATAACAAAAATATCTGAACAAGGAAGAAAAGTCCCTGATAAAGTTATTAGCTACAGATTAATTTCGTTGTGCAAGTGATGGAGACTTACAGGATATTGATATGACTGGGCAAGTAGTCTATAGGAACCTCACGCATTTATCTTTCACCAATCACCGTCTTATCTTTTATATATTAAAAAGACACTCAGAAACTGATAGAATGGACAGCTTGCTGACATGAAAATTTCTCAGTGTTTTTTTCACCCTCCCTTTCTTTACCCATTCATATAACCCAACATGTATTAGTCAGCAAACTCGGCAACACAGGACTTTGTCTTCACACAGAACTTAGGACATGGGGTTCCAAACCTAAAAGATCCATTCACAGAAGAAATAACACTCATCACGAGGTACATTTAAAATCAGCTTTGACAGAACTGTAATAGAAAAAGTATGGACATGCATTGGCAAAAGACTTCTTTTTTTTTCCTATTTTTAAATTCTGCTTTCATCACTTAGTTTGGTTTTTATATATAAAAATAATAAATATGTAGGCAAATATTAATCCTTCTTAAAAACATCCCAGTGAAAAGAATTCAACATCCTGTACAAATATACCATGTATGTTTAGAAAGCAATCAATATATTTTCAGAAAATGTTTGCCTACATTGTAAAAATCCAGACACTATTGTTGAAGATCATGTAGTTTTAAAAAGCAAGGTAAGCACAATGGCAGCGTGTGGTAAGAGTCCTCTTTCTTGCCCATAAGGCAAACAACAGGTTTGATTAATATTAAGGAGGGTGGGGGAGGAAAGTTAAGAAAAGGAGGGTTGCCAAGAAACTGTCACTATGAATGTTGGCCAGAAAACAAGTTCTACTCTGTGAAAAATTCTGAAGTTTTAGAAATCTAATTTTCCTCCACATCAAGATGAACCATCCACTCCTAAACTGGAGAGACCATTGGTTTGGGCACAAACCCTAGTCATCCACCCACTGATACTGGCAGTACTGAGGCTGTCTCTCAATCTCTCCTTTTGGAATTTTAGGTAGATTAAATATTCATTGAACTTGGTTTACTACAGAGCAGTGCTAAGAGCCTACAGCCTGGGAGAACAAGGACTTTCATTCAAGAAAAACAACCTGACTATCAAGAGATTAAGCATGACCTAGCTTCTTATGAACTTGGCTAGAGACCAGTTTCTGTATCTTTGGCCCATGGAATAAAGTTGGGGAGGCTGGTTATTCCATACTTTTTTTTTTTTTTTTTTCCCCAAACTAGCCCATCAATTGATGAGTTTCTGTCACAGCTGGGGGTTTCTCAACAGCAGGTACCACAAGGTATAGTGAATGTCTCCTGCTGCAACTTTCTCTTTCATTTGATTTGGGAACCAAGCCAAAGAAAGTGTCTACTTAAAAGGAATAATTTTTGCGAAAAGTTTTGGTAGGTCAGCATTTTCCAGTTAAAAAAACTGAAACATTTCCTCAGAAAATTCCTAAACAGCTCTAGTCATCACTTTTCAGAGAGGTCACATGTCCACAAAATGGAAATTGCAATGTACAAGGAAAAGGAGTTCAGAAAAGTGTAGTAGCATAGTGTCAGTATCTCTCTTTCACCTGCTAAGAATGCCCACGAAAACAAAATCATCACTGAGCAGACTGAGCACAGAAGCTCTGGTGAGATGTTCAGCATCCTACAGAACCACACTCTTACTGTAGGGAAAAAATGACAGGTTTAACTGCCCGTGATGCTGCCACGCTTTTTTTGACTTGCCCACTCAGATCATACAGTATTCCACTTTGAAATTGTATTTCAACATATTTATTTTTTAAACTAGAAAATGTAGTTATGTCTTGGAAGCCATCAACATCACTTGCTATACATGTGTCCTGATGCCCTCAGACCTTGCCCAGGACCCGGATGCCACGTGTGCCAGCCCTCACTCTGCCTGCTCCTGGCAGATCCTTTCCCCGAATTTGTGGCTGTCTTTTGTTTCTGTCTGTGCAAAGGTCTGACCCTAACAATGTTGGTGGAAGGAAGGAAGGAAGGAACGGTTTGTAGAAACCTTTGCAAACTTTTTTTTTGCCGTTAAACGTATCCCCACAGGGCCAATAGAAACAGAGTTAGCTCTTCAGATATCCAGTCCAAGGGGGACACTTCAGGAAAGAAATTCAGCTAAAGAGCTTCCAGCACTTGATTACTTATTGTTTGTTCCTTCCCCCCCCCCTCCGCCTCCCAGATTTCATCGGGAACATCTAATGAAATTACAAGTATTTCTGTCTGGAAATAGCATGTTCACGCTGCTGAACTTCAGCAAGGACATTCCCTTTCAGCAAGTACCGTCCTGTGCTTTGGGTATTCCTTGTCAGCTGCTGCTATTTAACATCCATTCTGCCACTTGGAAATTAAGGATACGTGTTCGTGTCCTGATAGCGGCCAGGAGCACCTATGGCCAATGACGAGATTTCCTTCTCCCGCTCTCGGCGTCTCCAGGGCTCCCCGTCCTGAGGGACCCCGGGTGCCCCTTCACCCGGGGAGGAGGTGGCGGGTAGCAGCGACCTCCCCGCAAACCACCAAATCGTGCCGTGTCTCCCCGCCAAGCACGGCCGCGGACACCCTCTCTCAGGCAGAGCGCGGTTTGTCCCGCTGCCCCCCGCACCGCTCCGCACCGCTCCGCACCGCAGCCCTCCGCGGGCGCAGGAGGCGCTGGGCGGGCACCGGCGCACCTCAGCCCCCGCCCGGCCGCCGCTGCGGGGCGAGGCGCCCGCCCCGCCGAGCAGGTAGGAGCGGAGGGGCGCTGGAGGTGGCGGGGTCTCCCCACCTGTGGGGGGGGGGAATGTGGGGGGGGGCGCCCGGTGCACCGCCCCGAGCACCTACCCCTCGCCACGGCGGAGAGTGGGAGAGGGAAAATGATNCTCCTTCCTTCCCCCCTCCCTCCCTCTGTCCCTCCATCCCTTAGGGCTCAGCAGGAGCAGACGGGGCCCCCAGCCCTTGGCCCGGGGCTGTTGCCCACTGCTGCCACGCAGCACCCCGGAGCCTCCCCCCAGCCCCTCCTGGCCCCACAGCCTCCTTTGCCCTCTCACCTTCAGCCAGTACAAACCTCTCCCTCCCTGCAGACATTTCCCTTCACAACCTCTCCCTTTCTCCACCTGCCCTTCGGCCCCATCCCCAGGCAGCACCTTCATCCATAGCCATTTTGGCAGGACTCCCCCACCCCATGGCCAGGGACAAAGCAAGTCCCAGTAAGGAGACACCTTTCCTCTGATCTGCCCGTGGCTGCCCCTGGCCACCAGCCTGGCCTTCCCATCACCCTTCTTTGGACATCTGACAAATACCACTTCCCCAAAATTGTGGCAACTCTGGGGAATCTAAAGGTCAAGTATCAGCTGGCTGGCGTCGCTCCATGGAGCCTCAGTCCGAAGCGAGGCCTGACCTTCCTTCTGTCGCAGGCAATGTGGCTGTAATTCTTCTATTGCACTTCATTTTAACCTCACAGAAGCAATGGCATTGGGTTTTGTTTAAAGTCATGAGACCCAACTTTGTGACACGCGAGTGTTCAAAAATAAACACTTCAGGAAAAGTTCTGACTTAAACTGTTCCTTTCTCCCGTGCACCCACCTACTGTCTTTAGCACGAGTGTGTGACAACACAGGAAACTGTTTCCCTCCATTTTCCACAAATAAACCAGAGACCCGTATGTGGCCCCATGCCGTGTGAGTCAGAAAACGTGTCTCCTTCTCCAGCCCAGACTAACTATCCATACTGCTGATAAACACCTTAGAGTGAAACAGCTTTTCTTTAAAATGGGTTGTTTCCCAAGCCACAAATGTTCATTGTTAACTTTTATTCAACTT
>VXBL01009198.1:163262-194581 GCA_013400195.1 Aramus guarauna
GGGGGGGGGAATGTGGGGGGGTGCGCCCGGTGCACCGCCCCGAGCACCTACCCTCGCCACGGCGGAGAGTGGGAGAGGGAAAATGATGCAGCTGTGAGGTGGAGGGAGGTCACTAAGCGAAGTGATAGAAAAACTAACCTGCCACAGGGATGGTGATGGGAAGCAGCAGCAGCTGATGGAGCAGCAAGGCTGGTAGGAGTTGGGTGGCCCACATGGTGCTGGCGACCCCCCCGGCGGCTGGCGGGGAGGAGGAGAGGAGATGGCTCCTCGGAAGGACCCTGTGCACAGCCGGTCACTAGAGGAGGCAGAGTGAACCGAGCTGCTTTTTATTGCGATGATCTAAGTTTGTTGTGTGATTAACTGGAAAGATCTGGGTCCCAACTCCCTCTTACGGTAAGAAACTGTTTAACAACATCCCCTCTCTGCCTGCTCTCCTCCTCCCCTCCCCAGGAGCTGCCTCCCCTCCGCCCCGCAGCCAGCCCAGGGAGAGGGCTCCCACCGCCTCATCNAAATTGTGGCAACTTTGGGGAATCTAAAGGTCAAGTATCAGCTGGCTGGCGTCGCTCCATGGAGCCTCAGTCCGAAGCGAGGCCTGACCTTCCTTCTGTCGCCGGCATCGTGGCTGTAATTCTTCTATTGCACTTCATTTTAACCTCACAGAAGCAATGGCATTGGGTTTTGTTTAAAGTCATGAGACCCAACTTTGTGACACGCGAGTGTTCAAAAATAAACACTTCAGGAAAAGTTCTGACTTAAACTGTTCCTTTCTCCCGTGCACCCACCTACTGTCTTTAGCACGAGTGTGTGACAACACAGGAAACTGTTTCCCTCCATTTTCCACAAATAAACCAGAGACCCGTATGTGGCCCCATGCCGTGTGAGTCAGAAAACGTGTCTCCTTCTCCAGCCCAGACTAACTATCCATACTGCTGATAAACACCTTAGAGTGAAACAGCTTTTCTTTAAAATGGGTTGTTTCCCAAGCCACAAATGTTCATTGTTAACTTTTATTCAACTTTTTCCGATATTCCCAAAACACTTTTTCCCCACCCACCCACCCAATTTATGCCCAGTGGCCAAACATAAAATTTCCATTTGGGAATTGCTGCCTTGGTAAGTGAAAGAAAGGGGACAGAAAAGAGTTGAGAGTCTGTGAAGAAAATATTTTGAACATTTGGCATTACAGGAAAAACACATTTATGTGAGAAAAAAAATATACTTTCTGAGATCTGCAGAATGAAAATTATTTCTAGCTTGGTTTTGGGTTTTTTTTTTCTGTTCTTGTTATTCTCCTCAGAATAGAAGTTAATTTACAGGAGTTCCTTGGAGATGCACAACCTGAAAACAGAGAAAATGTATTCCACTGGCCAGTGACCTTGTGTGAAATCCTTGTCCGCTGCAACTGATGGAACATGCATATCTCAGTTTCTGTTTTCTGTTTTTCTCTGTTCTTAAAGATAGACATAAATATAAACAATAAGCAACAAAAATAATAATAGCACCATGCTGAGCCCAAAATAGCCACACTCTGTTAACCAGATGTATTTGACTTGTTGTCCGTTCATGTGATGAGTGACCTTTTTTAGTATAAAGCACAAAATCATGAGCCATTAAAGTCAAGTAGATATTTTTGCCACTGACTTCCCTGAGGGGAGTATTTGGCCTGTAGTCAGATTTCTCCTGAATTTTAAGAAGATTTCTGCTGCATCTCTTGAGGACTAGGGTGCTCCCTAATGGAGAAACTATTTTGCTATATGGATTCCCATTATTAATACATAGTCCTGTGTATTATTCATGATGTAACTGCAGTTCTGCTTGAGAGCTCAAGTCACGGACATAAGCTTCTTTGGCTGCATATATTATGCAGGTGCAACTCCATGGTCCTGGTTCTCCATTTGTCCAATTTTGGGGACCTCCCGAGGGACACCTCTACCTTTTATGAAATCCCTATGTATTTCCCCTCAGTGGAAACTAGGGCACATGGAGTGGAGGGCCAGGGACAGAAGGGAGATTGCAAAGGGAAAGGTCCTATAGATGCTGTATTCAGATGCTCTGTGTGTAGACAGTCAAGACGAAGGTTTGCATCTGATCTAGGAAATGAAAAAGCTCTCTGGTCCTGCATCATATACTGCGAAATGTAGTGTGATCCTTCTTCGGTGTCTTCTTGCCCCATGTATTTTACAACTGAAGCACAATATTTTAGTTCAGTTCAATCAAATTTTACCTTGAAATGAAATTCAATATGAAGGAAGGCTGCAAAAATCTCCTTTCATGCTCAAGTTTTCAAAAAGAATTCCATGTTAAGTTTCAGTCTGCACATAGAGAAACTAAAGATCTAAATATGAGAATCAAAAGTTGTAGGTTTTATGCAAGAATATTCTTTTACTTTTCTGACCCATAAATCTCTTTTTATGTTTTTGGGGCTTAGCTGAGAGTAGGGATTTTTGGTTTTCTTTTTTTTACTTCTTTTTTTTTTTTTTTTGGCAGCTTTGCAAACTTGCCCTGATAACCTGACTTTCAAATCAGTGTAAATCTGTATTGGGAAAGTAGCATAACATTTCTGTAGAAGATATCTAAAAAGAAAAGAGTTACTGCACACTTTACCAAAGATATATTGGCTCTGGATTGCCTACATGAGTAAAAAAGTTTAAAAAACTTTATTTTGGTTGGAAAAGTAAGCAGACATGACCAAATACATTGAAACTGCTATTTTTATATTTGCTTTTCTGACCATAACCACAGTTGGATTTGTTTTTCAGATGTAACTTGCTGTTCAGAAATGCTAGATATTTGCAGTTTTGGCAAGAAACTTCACACACACACAGAATAATACCAAGTCACAGTTAGCTTTAAAGGAAAGCTTTTCTAAATGAACCAGCATCTGTCATATGAATCACCTCTTGTGTTCAAAATACATTGTTTTACTTCTTGATGTATCCAGTGTAGGTATCGCTCTGTTATGGTCCTATTGGATGATAAGCCCAATGAAACAACAAAATGCATGTAATAATTATTGTTTAACATCGAGTTGATTGATAAAAAAGTCTCAGGCTGCCTGAGAAGTTCAAACCAAGCAATTATGCTTCACATTTCAAGCAAGATTGACTTCTATGTTCTTTATTTAGAAACTGAGCTTGAGACTAGGAAGGAAAAAGATTGAGGTGTGGACTTGGAGACTGGACACTGTTCCAAAAGGTAGAGTTTAAGCAAAGCTACAGCACATGCCAAGTGTCAATCCTTGCTGAGGCACCTCAGCCCCAGCTGGAGACATGGCACCTTCCAGCCCACTCCCCAAGCCTTCTTCATGCAGAAAGGAAAAAAAAGAAAATGGGGTGGGAAGGCTGAAAGGCAGAGGGGGAAGGGGATAACAAGATCCAAGCACAGGGATTAATGGCTAGTTGAAAGCAGAAGCTCAGAATCTCCCCTGAGTCCACCAGTTTTGATTCAGCCAAAAGGATTTTGCATGTCATCGTACTAAATGCTGCAGATCTGAACTGCTCGTCCCTGGGGGCAAATTCACCACACCATTCAAGTGTTTAGAGCCCCATGCAGTGAAGTGGGAGAGTGTGGCACCTCGAATGAAGCTTCATGTTGATTAGCCACCAGGGAAACCCAAGGATGAAGACAAGACCTACACCTCCCTCTGCAATGTGGACACTAACCTGCATTCCTGAGGTAGTCTGCAAATATGGCATTCACAAGTAAAATTCCATATGTATTTAATAATCTAAACTGTTGAGCTTTAAAAAGCTTCTTATTCCTTCAGGTTTTGTCAGAGCTTATAAATAAAAATTAGTCAAGGGCTATTACCTGGCTTTGTAGGCACAAGGCATGGTATGATTTTGCCTGAAACTATACAGTTGCACTTTCCTTTAACCCAAAACAGATGTGTGCAAGCAGCTTCACACCTTGACAGAGCACTTGCATGGCACAAACATGGAAAATAATGCAGGGCATATACAAAATACTGAAAGGTTTATATTATTATTTTATACACAGATGCATGCTCCTGGGCAATGAAAACTACGGTTTTGAAGTTTCTGAGGTTAAAAAAAGAACACAAGCTCCAAAGTAACATGGTTGTGCTTGGTTCCACCCATTATAATTCACATATATTCATAATATTCAAACATATATAATTCACAACTTTTCCCATACCCAGACTCCCAGGTGCTCAGATCTGGGTCCTAGACCCTGGTCAGGTAATCCAGCCTTCATCCCCAAGTCAGTTAATCACATAAATCCTTTACTGTTTTCCTGCATGAGACATATTGTAACTGCTTGCTAGATATATGTTATATGCTAACTAAGAATAGTTGAGATGAATAAGAAATCAATTTTTAAGTCCTAGTATGAAAGCCATTTGAGCCATTTATGGCATGGTGCCCAATGGCAGCTATGAAGCCCTTCAAGATCAGTTTGGAAATTACTATTTCCAATATTTGGGGAAAAAATACTAAAATAAAAATACAAGAATACAGTGTTTTTATTCTATTAGTAGAATAAAATTAGTATAATACTACTAGATTAATAGAATATTCTACTAGAATAGTAGAATAAAATTAGAATAAAAATAGAATAAAATTAGTTCTATTAGTAGAAAATACCTAATCAAATTTTATCTGATTGAAATTTAGATATTTCCACATCTAAATGCTTTATCTACAAGCAGATAACTTTTACAAACAAATGTGCATGCAAAAATAGTTATTTTCATAAAAAGTCCCAATAATATCCACCTGAAGTTTTTGGGGAACATACTGCATTGTGGCTATACACTCTTAGGAACGCAAAAAATCCCTCACTCAGAAGAGTTGTTCCTTGTACGTACTCAGAGTTTACGTATCCTGACTGAGGATGTTAAAATTTTAGTTTAAATTTGCTTCTTTGTTCCCTCTGCAGCGCCAGGGAAGTCTAGCGAGGATAAATGTCACTGGCAGTACTGTTAAATAAATTCTAATGTACTCTGTCTGTATTACTCAGGGCCTAATTTGATCTGCGAAACCTTTACAATAGATTTTTTTTTTTTTTTTTTTGGTGCAAGAATGTAAGGAAAAACGAACCTCTCTTTGACCTTAATCTACTAAAAACAAGTTGTGGTACTGGCCATTGGAAAAACAAACAGAAGCTGAATACATTTGATATGAAGCAACAACCCCAGAAGTCTTTAATTTACATGCCATAATTACTGAGTTCCTTCTTTGAGGAAAGTTACTCTCTGTACTGTTTAACCATTTGAATATGCATGCATTTGTGCTTCTCCATAATTTTTCATTTTCAGCAAATAAAGATATGTTTTTTCATGCTTATTAGAATATATATTCTCCAGGACAAAGTAGTCTGAAAATCAAAGGTTTGGCCAAATTCGTCTGTGGTTATCGCCCAGTCTTCAGGTTTCCCTTTTCCCAGCTGTTTCTCCTTTTTGATTCAGAAAGCCTTCGCTCCTTTTCATATTTAAGTTACAAAGTTCAATCATAATAAGGAAATCCACATTTGTATATAGGTTTTAGGTACATTTCTAGTCTCTCCTATTGTTGAAATGTTTGAAAATATCAGCCTGAAATATTAAACAACTAAGAAAATCTCCAATCATAGTTTTAAAATCTCCAATCATAGTTTTAAAATCTCCTGCTTTGTTAACCAATGTTATGATTTTAGTGCCTGAGCTAAGGTGTGTAAATATGTGATTTTGACAACAGTAATCCTTACTCTGAAACATTTATATGTTCAGATAATTCACCCCTCCCTCTGCATTTTTTAAATCAGTGAGAACCAAGAGTATACTTAAGTAAAGCCACAGAACATACTTGGCTGAATATTCTTTCATTTAGCCATTAACTGGCTAAACCATAAATCTGAGGGTAGGTTTTCTAAAATCTTTTTATGTGTTAAATCACAAACTGGAGAATTATTCTGGGATTTCCTAGAGCATTTTTTATTTCCAGTAATTGCTCTTATTTTAAAAATAAATAAATTTTTGAAGGGTTTCAAATCAGAACATCATTTTTACTTGTACATTATAAAATACTTAGGGTGCAAAAAAAATCCAAACAAACAAATAAACAAACAAAAAGGATTTTCAGGAAAATTTTGACAAAAACAGTGCAGAGATGTTAATGCAAAGCCCATGTATTGTTTTATTTGACTTAAATGTATGCTTTTAAGTTGGGAAAAGTTTAAAACAGGTTCTCTGTAGTATACACTTTACCTCTAAAGGTGGTAAAATGGTTGGCAGACAACAAAGGGTCCTTATCTTCCAATGTGATAATTCTGTAGAAGAAACATCATTGAGAGATATGCTGAGAAGACCCTAGCAAAACCAATGTTGAAAGACCAGCTACAAAAAATTAATGTACAGAAGTTTAAAAAAATCAGGTATTGCGATAAAAATACCATTAATATCTCTCAGACTGGAAGATATTTTAAAATGTATTTTCAATATATTGAGAGTAACAAAGAATAAAATTAATCTGGATATTGACTGTGAATTATACATTATGGAATAACTTCAGTAATTCCAAAATCCAGAGACAAAAGCATTAGCCCTTTGAATTTCAGAGAATGAAGACTTCCAGAACTTACTTGTCAAGAGTAAATTCTCTAGGATTTCATATCAAAGAGGAGAATTTCTACCTAGGGTGCTGTTAAAGATTTTAGAAAGAAACTTAAACGGGGATTCATCAGTTTCCTAGCAATCTCTCAGACATGAGGACATATTAATAGCAGCTCAGAGAAAACACAAACAACAAAAAAGAACTCACAATTCACGGCCATAAAGCACTGATCTTTCCTGGTTTAAGGTTTGTAACCCCAGAGACAGAAAGCTTGCCAAGACATCAGAAAAGATGTTATCAGAGGAGGAATCTCAGCTTGAATTCTTTTCAAGAACAAGCTCTGGGTACTTTATTTGAATCAAAGTCTCCTTGCTTGGGATATGAGCTTTGTAAAGCAGCTACTGGAAAATAGTCAAGTAGGGAAAAGCGACATGTGGCTGCAGGACAGGAACTCTCAAAGGAAGACTAGGGCAAATTGTTCAATTTCTTAGCGGTTTCCATTTCTTTATATACTAAAGAGAAACCTTTTTCAGTACAATTTTGTCCCTTAAAGATCTTACCACAGGTATTGCAATGCTGGCATTGAAATGACACTGGTATCAGTGTGATTGGTCTACATTTGCTA
This sequence comes from Aramus guarauna, assembly GCA_013400195.1. NCBI lineage: Eukaryota > Metazoa > Chordata > Aves > Gruiformes > Aramidae > Aramus > Aramus guarauna. The sequence continues at coordinate 170,442 of VXBL01009198.1, forward strand.
TGCCAATAACGCATAAACACTTTTTCTCTATACTATTTTTAGTATTCCATACCCAATCCCCACTTTTTCATAGAGATTAATTGTTGCCAAGCTTTTTTCTTATCGGTGAAATTTGAGCATGGATGATTAGGCTTCACTGCACATTAAACAGGGACAGAGTATATTCTTGCCTTAGCATATTATTCTGCTGTGAATTTTTCTACCAACTTCTGCAGCAAAAATAAGATCGAAGCAGAATTTAACTGCATGTGGACTGAAGTTACAATTCTAATGCTGTCTACTTGTTCACATGCATTAGCTGTGCTCAACTTTCTCAAAGTTTTGATACCATTCTTCACATCCAAAACAAAACTCATGAATTAAACAGTAAATTTTTTAATTTGGAACAATACTGCTAAGCAAGCTGGTATGACGGACTATTTTAATAATTTTACAAGTTTATTAAATACAATTATCTTCTTAATAAAATCAGATTGATATGAATAGATATAAAGCAATAAATGCATTTAAAATAGTGGCATAGAAAAACTTTATGGAAAAGTTGGGGTTTTTTTCTGCTGAATTGCAGTTGTGGTCTATCCTAAACTGAAACACATTCTTTCTGTCTTTGTATTATTACTGCAAGTTTTTTTGAAGTCTTTCTTAAAACAGCAGTATACAGGTTAATATTCATTGCATATTTAACTCCCCAGATCAGTAACACTGGTTTTTAATTTAAGAATCTCCAGATTAGGTTGAAGGACAAGTTCACATAGACAAGACATTTTATCTGACAGTAATCAATGAAGGTTGTCTAGGGAAAAGTATAAAAACAGAACAAGTTTGCAGTAAAACTTCCTTAGAATGTTTTCCACCCTGCCAACATTTGATGGTCATCCAATTTCTGGTGCTATGAAATTAATTATCTTCACAGCCAAAAAAAAGATAAATCACCTGGACAAGGAATTTTCAAATATACAATTTTGTGAGTTGCTTTTTACCTCTGGTACAAAATGTTTCACATCTAAAAGCCTGAAAAATAATATCTTTTTCATATATTATAGAACCATAAATGTTCAGTGTTACAATTTTATTACTGTTCCTTAAGAAGAAAAAGAAACAAAAACCCCAACAAACCAAACCCCAAGAGCCCCTCCGTCCTTTGCTTGATTTTAATGTAAACACTTGAATAAACAATTTGCAATAAGAAAATAAAATAATCAATTCTGAAAACATGTAGATTTACATGCCACATCTGATTAGCTATTTTTTACCATTCCAATGTATTTCTTCATTTATTCCCAGTAGATAAAACAATGTGGTTTCAATTCACATATTAAAGGGCAATGGCAACAAACTGTCTTTATTTTTGCCTGAGATTATTTTGTGCACATGTCCTTCAGTTATGGAAGCACTTCAAATAAACCACTGAGAATGTGCATTGAGCACCCACAGGAAATAGAGGGCTATGTCACTCAGCCTCAGACGAACAACATTTAAAGTACTTTTCTTACAGTTTCTCCAGGAAAAAAAGAAATATAATCTGGTATTTGTTTCCCAAGATTAAAATATCAAGCACACTATCTACAACTAGTCTGAATTTTATGACAAGGATGACTGATATAGTCCCATTTAAAGGATGGTGTAGAAAGCTGACTCTATCTGGAAATAATTTCCAATTTTTAATGGGAGGCATAATTAACCAAAATTTTGAATGCTGTATGTCACGTTTTAAAAAAAACTTTGAGCACTAATTACTCTGGTAAACCACTTACATGCCTCATTGCCAGTAGCTGACAGTGTATACAGAATTCAATCTTTTCTTTCCTTTTCTTTTATTTTCATTTTCTCTTTTTTCTCTTTCTTTCACTTTCTCTTTCTCATTCTCTTTTTCTCTCTTTTTATTTTTTCTTTTTCTCTTTTTCTCCCTTTTTGTTTTTCTCTCTTTCTCTCTTCCATTTCTTTCTCTCTTTTTCTCCTTTTCTCTCACCCTCTCTCAGCCTCTCCCATTAACTTTCTCTCTGCTTGTTTGCTTTTCTTTTCTTCCTTCTTTTTCTCCTTCTCTGTCTCTCTCTCTTCTAAAGTTTTTTTTTTTTAAAACCCTACACAATTACAGAAGTCTTCCTGTCTATTGACAGTTTAAAAATACAGTTATATGGGCTAAGATTTATGATACAATTTTTTGCTTTTTAAAACAAACACTAGAAGAAAAGTTTACAAAGTATCAAGAATCTGGTGGTAAAACTTAGCAACTACAACTCCAGCTAGTAGGCTTTTTAGGTGATATACTGAGATAGGCTAGCTACCATTCTGCTAATTGTCTTCTTTTCTGACTTTGCAGGCACCAGAGTGACTGCTGAAATGTGAAGTTACAATAGAACCAGAGAAAATACTTCTTCAAAGTGCAATAGATTTTCGAAGAAACTTTTTAAGGAGGTAAAGGAATAATAACAGCTTGAAATGTTCTATCATTTACATAAGCATATCCATCCAGTACAGATAAAGTACTGGCACAATAAACAGCAGCTTATTAAATCTTTATTTCTAAGGCTCTCTTGTTACAGGGAAATTAAAGGATGGAGGTTAACAGTGGAGACCAGCTTTTATACTGATCACAAAGAACATTTGAAGGTGCAGGCATTACAGAGGGACACATCAGGAATATGCCCCCCAGTCTGTGATATTGTCTGAGCTTTGCAGCACTCTGCAGGCCAAAAAGCAGAAACTGTTGTAATAATTGTTGTAACTCCAAAGTTTTCTAATTTTTTCTTATAGCCATTCTCTCTTTTACATGGAAGCTTAGCTTCAGTAAAGCATGTAGAAGTCTATTTGACATCCTAATTCTCACAAGTGGTCATTCCATTATGTCTTAGAAAAGGTATAACACAAGTGAAGTTTAGGTTTGCCCTAAACTTCATTCTTCATCATCAATAATATAAACTAGTTGTTCTGTGTGACACCTCTGAAAAGGTAATAAACCAAAATTTAAATCCTTGGTTATCTCTTATTTATATCCATGGGACTACTCATGGTTTTAGACGTGTACTCAAAACTTTCTTGGGTCTAGGCATATGGGACTATTTTTATGAAAATGGAGAAGGTAGTACAAAGGACTTTGACTCCAAAATAATTTACAAACTATTGATCAAAAATTTACAGAGTGAAGTGGAAAACCCATTTAATTTTATCCTAGGCCAAAACACAACAAAATTGATTAAATACAAATCTCAGCCTTGTAAAATCAAATCTGAAAGAACTGCTAGCTTTTATGATGTTATTCAAAGAAGAGAATGTCAGGACAGAAAAATACAAATCGAAACTGAGAATCATAGGTCATCTGGCCAGCAAAAATTCCAGTGAAGTAGCAACCATTGTGAAACAAATAGTCAGTCAAAAAGGCTATAACTACAACAGGAAGGAAGAGCATTTTTGAGCTGTGCATCAGAGTGTTTAAGCCAAGACCGATCACATACTTGATGAACAATGAGGCAATGACACAACCTTCTTTCTAGGTAAAATCTGTGCAGACAAGACAACTGTGGAACAGCAGCTGCAGTGAAGGGATAAAGCAGCTTGTTTATTCTTTTTTTTTTTTTTAACTAGGTAATATAGCACAAATGCTCTATTTCAAATAAAAGAGTCACTGTATCATATCCAAATTTAATAAGTCAGAGAGAACAAAGTATAGTTACAATACATTGTAAAATTTTTCCACTTAGCATGTCTAAATAATAAATGCAGATGTACCATCTGTGTTTGGAATGGAAGGTTGCCTACCCACAAATCCATTTTAAAAGGCATTTTTATGTACACACCAGGGAACAAAAAGTGAAAATAAGGAACATAAGAAAACTTTCAGATATATTCTAGAGTCCAGGAAGTCTGTAAAAGTATTACAGAAGGGAGGCAGATCATTGACACCTATGATCCTATGATAAATAGAAGGGAAAACATATACTTCTGCTTGACTCACACTGTATTTCTGCCCTGTTATATCCTATATTTCCTACATATTTCTGTCTTGTAGTCCTCCAGGCTTACCAAAGCTCAGCTTCCTGGGTGCACATACCTCTTCCTGAGAATACACCTGTTGGTCCCTGCGCTGCCTTCAGCTACTTGCCACATCCCACGGCAACCAGCTGGGCTGCGGGCAGTGGGTTCACTGGTGAACTCTGAAAAGCACACATGCCATTTAGCCGTGTAACATGGTCCACACATATTGACAGGTCACAAACAAACTTAGTAAAACATATAATGACTCCATGGAAATGTTTATGTGGATCTCTCACTTCCACCTAACTATTAATTTTTGATGGTATTCATTTCATATAATGCTAGATATCTATGGTTTTGGTAATTCTGTCTGAGGTAATCACTTAGCTTTCATTGTAGCACTGTTAGAAATAAATAGGCATTTTGGGGCACGATTAATCTGACTGGATAGAATAAACATCCTAGGCACCTTTCAGATTGCCCTCAAAGTATCCTGGAACTATCTACTTCCTATTGGTGAGATGCCTACCTTTCTGAGTGTCTTCAACATTGATTTGAGTTGAAATGTACTCAGTGATTTTGATTGCAAGAAGATAATTAAATTAACAGATGAGGAGAATAAAAAAATAATGCTAAGAATTATGAAAATACATCCAATGAGGCAAAAATCAGGTAAAGGGCAGGAATTATGTTGTTCCACTGCACCAAAAGTTCTATAATGAATTAGAAAACCATTCTGAAATCAGTGGACTCATGAAACTGCCAGGTCCATAAGTTTATGATGTAATACAGAATCCTCAGGGGTTTGCAGAAAATTTACCCCAGACTTCAGATTTTGGTTTTAAAGACAGATAATACAATGACTCAGTACAGCACTCAGCCTTGAGTTCAGCCTGCAATTCAGGAAGCTAAAATGAAGATTTCTTAAGTCTTAAATTGTCAATAACAATTTTGGGGGACAATGATCCATTAATTCACATTTACTGAGTGTTCTTCTATGACCACCACAGCAAAAGAAAAGAAGGACCCTAGCTGCATTATTTCAGTATTTGTTTTAAATATCTGTGGTTTCATCTAAGGATTCTAATTCTCTCACACTGAAAAGAAACCATGGATCAAGCATTTAATTCAGGAGAAAAACATGCATTAATCCCCATACTTAAGCTTTTCCGATTCACTTCTTGATTTAGCATCCAAGTTCAATATATCTTTACTGACACAGAATCATAGAATCATAGAATCACAGAATGGTTTGGGTCAGAAGGGACCTTAATGATCATCTAGTTCCAATCCCCCTGCCATGAGCAGGGACACCCTCCACTAGACCAGGTTGCCCAAAGCCTCATCCAGCCTGGTCTTGAACACTTCCAGGGATGGGGCATCCACAGCTTCTCTGGGCAACGTGTTCCAGTGCCTCAACACCCTCATCATAAAAAATTTCCTCCTACTATCTAATCTAAATCTACCCTCTTTTAGTTTAAGGCCATTACCCCTTGTCCTGTCACTCGTGTAAACAGTCCCTCTCCAGCTTCCTTGTAGGCCCCTTTAGGTACTGGAAGGCTGCTCTAAGGTTGCTCTGGAGCCTTCTCTTCTCCAGGCTGAACAACGCCAACTCTCTCAGCCTGTCTTCATAGGAGAGGTGCTCCAGCCCTCTGATCATCTTTGTGGCTTCCTCTGGACTCTCTCCAACAGCTCCCTGTCTTTCTTGTACTGAGGACCCCAGAGCTGACACAGTACTCCAGGTAGGGTCTCAGGAGAGCAGAGTAGAGGGGCAGAATCCTCTCCTTGACCTGCTGGTCATGCTTCTTGTGATACCACCCAGGATATGATTGGTATATATGTAAAAGTAACTCCAAGTTTACACCTATCTGTTTCTAGAACCAGAAATAGGAGAGGCACACCATTCCTGTGTTAGAGTTGAGGTAATTATACTTCCTGAGATTAAGTTAAGGCTGCTATACATAGCACCATGCTCTCATGCATATAGTTTTTCAGGAGCCAAAGGCAGTACCTCTGGATTGTCCTGCTGTGTTATGTGAACATACCAACACGATCAAAGGTAGCTAAGGGAATATTAGCAACTGGGAATATGATGCAACTTCTAAAATTTGTCTAAGTAGCTCAGACATCCAACTCTGGGTTATAGATTCCTTTTAGAGGACTAGTTTCCTAGTTTTAAAATAACCTACAGTCCTTGCCTTTTACATTCTTTGTTGAATTTATCACAGGTTATGACAACAGAGGTCAAAGGAGCTCCAAAAAGAGAATCATAAAATCTTTCAGATTTGAAACATTTATATGATTGAGAATGCTATTTTGAATGTATTAAACTTCCAGAACATAATCAATGGAGAAATTAACTCTATTGCTAATATACATAGTGTATATAGAAGTTATATCAAACTGTTTACAGAATCCTGAACTTTAATTAAAACTGACTGAGAATTTGCAGGTCAGATATTTTAAAATCGGAATGCAATCAAAACCAAAACTGAAGAAACAGTATATTCTACAAGTTTCTTTATTCTGTTTTTAAGGAGCTCTGAAATTACAAAACAATCTGAACTTTTTGACAGATATAAGAATTTAAAATGACATTTTCCAGTTTGAAGAAGTTTCTAGATATTTCAAATTAAAATCAGAATTAATGTGTCACAGAAAGTACTATAAAATAGAATATAATTAAAATAGTATGAACCATTTTAACTGCTGCAATTCAATATATTTTTAATATTACTTCCCCAAAATATCAGATTTTGACATTTCATCAAAGACAGGAAAAAAATCCACAAAAATAAATAAATAAAAAATTCCTATGAAAATAAAAAGCAATTTCCTGTGCAGCTATGGTTCCGATGAAATGTCATGAGTCAAGAGCTCAAGAGGTCAATGAAACCACTGTTCTGGTCATGAGGACAGCACACTGAAGCTCAAAATGAATCCACAATTATACATTACCTATTTTTTTCTGTATTTATTATCTCTCTGATAGTCTGTGATTTATATTGTTAGTGTATGAATCCATATGGGAACATGTGAACATAATATGTAAATCTGGATATGCATTAGGTCCATGCATAAATTTCTTAATCTCACTTGCTTTAGTTACTGGTTGCAACAATTCTTACCCATAATATCCAGAAGGTGTTGTGAGGCTCTGTTCATTCATTAAAAGCATGAAATCTGCTGTGACAGCTTTGCGTGAGCAGTGCTAGAAGTCTATAACTAAAAAAAAAAATGTGTGCTCATAGGATTATAACCCATAAAGGGAAAGGGTATTTTTTTATATATTTGCATAATCCTGTTTAATAGACTTAAAACATAATTAGGTAAATTGGGAACTTCCTTGTCAACATTTTTAAATATTATTACTATTAATGTTTCTTGCTAATTTTATAACTGTCTGTCATCATCTTCCTTTATTCTTTAATAAGATTATTGTTTTTATTGATAGCAATCAAATATTTAGAAGATACAAGAGATACAGTGTTTCATACTTCCTTGGAGCCAGAATTTCATCCAGAATATTTTATTTGGCTTATTTTGTTCAGATTAAAAAAAATTGCTCCCTGACTTTTCCACTGCCTTTGTTTTCCTCAGATTACTTTATTAAGTTTTGGGTTTCGGGCTTTTTGCTTTGCTTTGTTTTAAGTTTTCTGCAGGAGAAGAACCTTCTGGGCAAAAGAAAAAGAAAGCCAAAGAAAACTGGGATTCAAAATAAACACTTCTCAGCTGAACCACCCTCCATAGACCAGCAACCTCCTCACTTATACATTCAGATATATGACTGTACATGAAAATCAGATGGGCATGAGGAAATGATTCCATTTGCCAAATGCAGTTTTGATCCATATGGCAAACAGCTGCTGTTCAGATGAGCAAATTTCTGAGAAGTTGATTTGTTAAATCCAAACAGAGGATCTTGCAGTCAGAGGTAAATACATCATAGCACCTTGCAGTTTTTATTTGCTATTGTCACCACTGATAATGCACATTCTCTAACTACACGTTTCTTTCTTTGAGAGTAACGTACAAGGCAGGAGATAACAAATGCATAGAATATAGGATCTGAGTGGTTGCTGTTGCTGAAACATGCAATAAATGGCAACACAATTCCTCGTAGTCATAGCAAATTACCATTGACATTTTCAGGAATGTGTGATAATCCAGGGCTTGCACAGAGGGCCTTCCCAGAAAGATTTCTTTTTGGTTTATGATGTTATCACTGACACTCAGCGCTAACCTGTGTCTGCCTCACTGTATCTGGGTTAAAATCTGCCAATTGATTTTATTATGAACAGTTGGAAGGGCTATTAAAAATCCCACCTTTAACAACTTAGAGTGTGTAGGTGAGGTGAGGTCCATGCTGTTTAACCGCCTGCAGCTTTTTCTTTCATTTGAAACCCTATATTGCTTTTTGAGTCTAAAGTGATGTTTATGCCTTTCTTAAATAGTGCTTCCTTTGCATGGGAAAGGCACGTCCTATTTCCTACCATGCACAAAGCTGCCTCATGGAGGGCCTGCCTGGACATGTCCAGCAGCATGTTAATTTGTGGGGCTTCCTGAGGCATTGAGTTCTACACTGAGAAACCTTCTAGCCACATCTGAAATCATGACTTCAAAACAATGGGCTGTGCATGTCTTGTCTCCAGACTCGGCTCTTAAGTGTCCTCAACAACACAGATTTATGCTATGTCTTGCCTATGTAACTTATACAAACATATATAGAGAGATATCCTTTGCAGAGATTGGATTCACATAGAAACAGTTTCTCAGTTAACTTTTGGTCAGCCCTGAAGTGGTCAGACAATTGGACTAGATGATCATTGTCCAACTGAAATTTCTATTCTATTCTATTCTATTCTATTCTATTCTATTCTATTCTATTCTATTCTATTCCGTTCCGTTCCGTTCCATCTAGTCACTTCAATATTTGAAAACAGCAACTGGTCTGATTTGTATGTCTGTCTCATATTTTGCCTTGTGATAATATTAGTTTGATCTGCAACTTTTCTTACCAACTTCAGATAACACAGAGTTCAGCTCTTTCATTACAGAATTCAATAATGGCACATTCTTTTATTTTCACAGGTGTGCTGCGAGTACCTGAAGTGGGAAAGGCACAGACTGGGTGAAAAAGAAATAAGATATTTACTGCCAAATTGTCTCTGGAATAAGACCATAAAAATTAAAGGAGGGAGAAAAAAGGAAGACAAACGAGGCCAGATGGTCCGTTGAAAGGCAGTGTAGAAGAAGGCTTACCAGTTCTAGTTTGAGCAAGGCAAAGTCTGAGAAAATGGCTGCTACGTGGATACTTCTTACACAGTTAGGTCAATAATCATTTCAGTTCATTTTCTTTCTCGTGCTTTTTGCAAGAGAGACAAGGTAAGATGATAGAATTACTTATATTTCATATTAATTTACCTATTTGTCAAAAATATTTAAAAGCCAAGTTAGATGCCTATTTAGTTTTTCTTACAGGTCTAACTTCATGATTTAAGTGCTTGAATATATTCCTTTATCTTTCACTCTTCAACCAGATTTAAATCTGAAGACTAATTTTTAACCTTACATACAATAACAATTTATGGAGGCTTAAATTTAAAAGGAAATCTGACACTCTGTGTTTGTATTTTTTGTTAGTTGTAAGAGGATATTGTTCCCTGTCTTTTCCTATTACTACTTTCTTAATTACATTTTTGTTTCTCTCAGCCTTCTCTTCTTGACTGAAACCACTCACTAATGTTTAAGGGATCGTTTTATATGTGTTCCTTATGGGCACTTAATTTGTGGCACTACATCATTTATCTCCTCCATCAAAGTCCCTAAATTTGCCTAGTCAAGGTGGAATTGTAGTTCTTGAAGAAATCTAGAAAGCCTAACTTTGAATTTAAAGACTTGTTTTATTTTCAGAAAAGTAATCCGTATCTTCTTATACTCTGTATCAGACATTTCCCTGACAATTGTTTTCTTCAGAAGAGAAATATATCAGGTAAAATTGTGAAATATTTATTATTAAAATGGTACTTTGTGAATGTAAGTCATATGGCTTGAAAATGTTTAAGGTGGGGTTTGAGGCCTTTTTTGGGGGAGAAGGGTTTAATTGGCTTACTTATAGTCTATTTGATGTAAATTCTAGAAGGTACTTATTTTTAAAAATCTCAGTTAGTGCTCTTAAATAAAAAGTAAGATTAGTCACCTGGAGTTCTGAAACCCATATTCTCAAGAATATTGAAAAAAAACCCCAAACATTAATTTTAAATACACAGCATATAACATTGCAAGTTCATGTATATTGAATACTCTGCTTGCAATAGTATTGTTATTTAGAGATGATTTTCAGTCTCCTTTATAAACTTTATTTTGGCCTAAAAAATTTTAGTTAGTTGTTCTGGCTACCATTCTGCAAAGGAAGAAACTATGCCAAAGAGATTATGAGACTGAAAATTGTCATTTTTACAGAATCACACCATATGGTTGAGGTTGAAAGGGACCTCTAGAGGTCATCTGGTCCAACCCACCTGCTCAAACAGGGCCACATAGACCACATTGCCCAGGACTATGTCCAGATGGCTTTTGAATATCTCCAAGGATGGAGACTCCATAACCTCCCTGGGCAACCTGTGCCAGAGCTTAGTGACCCTGACAGTAAAAAAAAAAGTTTCCTTAAGTTCAGACAGAACCTCCTGTGCTTCAGTTTGTGCCTATTGCCTCTTTTCCTGTCAATTGCCTCTTTCTCTGCCACAGGGCAGCACTGAAAAGAACCTGGCTCTGTTGTCTTCTTCCTCGTATTTATATAGATTGATAACATCTCCCTTGAGCCTTCCATTCTCCAGACCAAACAGTCCCAGCTATCTCACCCTTTCCTCATATAAGAGATTCTCCAGTCCTTTAATCACCTTTGTGGCCCTTTGTTGGACTCTCTCCAGTATGTTCATGTCTCTCTTGTGCTGAGGAACCCAGAACTGGACACAGTACTCTAGGTGTGGACTCATCAGTGCTGAGTAGAAGGGAAGGATCACCTCCCTTAACCTGCTGGCAACACTCTTCCTAATGCAGCCCAGTATACCATTTGCCTTTTTTTGCCACAAGAACTCATTGCTGGCTCATGTTCATCTAGGTGTCCAGCAGGACGCCCAGGTCTTTTGCTGCAAAGCTGCTTTCCAGCTGGGCAGAGTAGGATTCCAGTCCAGATGTAGATATGAAATTTAGACACATGAATTCATGTGTCTACTTGTAAGTATCTACATGAGACTATACTCATTATATTCTCTGCAAATGTAGGGGCCAAATTGCATAATATTTCTAAATACAGGAAAGTATCAATGTTGGTTGAGATTCTCCAGTGTAACATACCTACCTTCCCACTGCCGATACATTAGAGTATGGATCACCCATAAGTATTCTGTGATATTTTTTAATCCTTTGCAACAGTCTCAGACACTCCGCAGCAACTCAGATTACATTAGTCACCTCTGTGTATGCAATTGAATCAAGTCCTTTGGCGGTATAGAAAAGAGAGTCAAAAAAAGATCAGCTAACCAAATTTAGTGTTTGCATTTGAGCAATGTAAATTCAGACCTCCAGGATCTTACACATCTAGCTCATACATAGACATCTATATCACAGACAACTAAATTTTGGTATCTGAATCTTGAATTGAGTTTCTTTGTAAACATCAAACTTTAGTTAAAAATTTTCTAACGAGTTTGATTTATTGTCTGTTACACAATAAACACATTACAATATTTTTTTTAAAATTTACTCTTAAAAAGTTTTCTTACTTTTCAAATACAAACCATATCAATATTTTAGAAATTAGAAATAAACACAATGTTCTTCATGCATTTTTTTAGTAAGTGGAGGAGAAAACTCACAGGGAAAGTATGACTCTCAGACAATTCATAAAACTAGATGCTGCCCAAATAATGAAGCATTTTCTTCCTTCAGTTCAAATAGCATTCATTCCATGACAGGTACAAATCATACTCCCTTTTTCCCTCAGCTCCTGTTTTGCAGCCAATAACACACAGGAAACTGGATCAGATCAGAGTAACTGTCCAGCCCTTCTCCCTAATCTGAATTACCAGCAATCATGATTTTGACTCACATTGCATTCACAGCCACAGATGAGGTTAGACACAACCTGTGAGACTGCTATAACCATTCACTGTAACCTGCCAATACTGTAAAGAGAAGAAGGAGGGAGGAAGAGAAGAAATGAGATCTAAATGCCCCTCATCAACACATGGTGCAGAAAAGCTGTGCTAACTCATGGTAGGACAATGCGCCTACTATGGGTAGGTCTAATACATCTTTCTCAGAAGGAGAGGAAGCGGAAAGTAAAACTGAAATGCAGAATGTGGGTCTCAAATTTCCATTATCATTATTAGGGCTAATCAGATGTTGAATTACTCAGCTACTGCCTCACAGCTGGGCTTGTAAGAAAGTCAGGTTTTAGTTTTGAATAACAGGACTTATTATTGTAAACCCTTTGCAATTTTTAGGCATTTTGCATTTGAATTCTTTCATCCTGTTATCATTTTACTGCTACCACAGATGGCAGATTAAATGCATGATTATTTTCATTTCCATTAATACTATTTAGTACTGCAAGTAGATTAAAAGAATCACATGAGTTTCACCAAGAAGTATCATGAATAAATGCTAAACAATCTACCTATATATATCTGCTATGGATTTCTTCTTCCTAAAGAGTGAAACAATGTAGTTTTCATCTTCAGATAATCTACCTTTACATGATTTTTTCATATCAAAAACATAATAGGGAATGGCAATGCAAAGGACATCGTTCTCTTCAGAATAACAGCCTGCACAATGAAGAAATAAGAGGTTTCCTTTGGCATATCCTGGGAACACCCATTTCGACGTAGAGAAAAAGTGGTTGAAGGAAGGGCATCACTCTATGAATTTCATCACTATAGGAACTTACAGAAATTCTGCTTTCTTAAAGTTCTTAGGAAGTCACATCTGAATATCTTTCAATATAGGAATGATGAAGAAATGAAAATATTAAAAATATATAAAAAATATAAAAATATATAAAGAAAATCCTTTCACTAAAAGAGTTGTCGATCATTGCAACAGGTTGCCTAGGGAAGTGGTTGAGTCATCATCCCTGGAGGTATTTAAACCACATGTAGATATGTTGCTTAGGGTCATAGTTTAGTGGTGTGCTTGGCAGTGCTAGGTCAACAGTTGGACTTGATGATCTCAAAGTTTTTTTCCAATCAAAACGATTCTATGATTATATGAAATAGATAAATAAACAAATCTTCACCTTATGATTGTCCCATTGGAAAGGCTTTCCAGAACTTTATTGCTCTGATGCTTAGAAATCTTTATATTGTTAGTGGGGTTTTTTTATGCTAAGGGTGCTTATGGCCAATTTCTTGTCTGTGAAATGCAGCCAATCTTAAAATACTTTTCTGCCTTCCTGTTATTAATAGAGATGCATTATCAGGACAAATGGACTGCGTTCTTTCAAGCAATGTTCATAGAGCCTAAATTTAGGTGTCTGATCTTTCTCTACTTCTGCATTTATGAGTGATGAACTATAGGATAATTCTCTGTTATGTGATCCACGTGTAAGTCTGGGCACATTGTACTGTGGAATTGGATTTTATTCCTAGCACTTTAGTCCTCTAAGTCATCATTCTTACATGGAGAATGTTTGTATTTAACCTGCTTGATGTTAAGAGTTCTCCTAACACTGTCTCAAGGCAAGATCCAGGCATACAGCAGCATCCCTTCTGCCAAGCTTCAGTTTACAGGAGACAGATATCTGGACCAGAAGGGAACTGTGATATGCTCCAGGTAGGTCATCAATGCAAACAATTCAAGAACTGGGACTTTTAGTAGCTATGTAGTATAGCATGATACCCAGTCTAAACACACCCAGCATTTCCTAACATGCTGCCATTCACAAGCTCTATGGAAACATGTCTGCTTTTTATTCTGTAGCCACTAATTAGAAATACTAAACAACATTAGCTCCAAAGACTTGCACTGTCTCTACCCTGATAGTTACCTTCATCACAATCTATTGTTATCTCACCTTTGAAAATTCATAATTTAATTAATTGTAGTAAAATTAATAGTTTCCTATGTGACATAATATCAAATGCTATTTGGATATATGCATTGTCTGGAAAACAGTAATATCAAAAGGTTCCTGTTGGCATGGTATGATTAACTTTGATAAACTCATTGTATATTCTGTCATTTTCTGTTTATTGTTAAATCTTCAATCACTCTTTCCTCCAGGTGTTCCATATTACAAATGTTAAGCAATTGTTCCTCAGCCACCCAAGATCTGATTTTTCTTCTTTTAAATACTGCATTGTATAGCCTCTAGCTGTAAAAGGCAATCTTCAACTTGACAAATTTTTTATTATTTCTTGCTACATTTCATGAGTCAGTTTTCTTAAAGGTCTGAAATGTTGCTTACCATCCCTCCCAAATTCAGCATATAACTTCACAACACACTTTGGGCAGGCACTGCCCAAAGGCCTCCTACTCGTCAATGGAGAGACCATGATTTTCAGACTCAATTTAGATCTTAGGGAGTTTGAACTGTTGTTTATAAAGGCTTTTTTCCATTGATTTTAAAGGACCGTGGGAAAAACAGGCTTCTGATTGCTTTGCTTAAGTGTTCAACACTGAGGAAACTCTGCCAGGCCCCGAGTGCAGACATGGGCCCTAATGTCCCTGCCTGCCTCGGGGGCTTCTCCCGCCCTGCCCGTGGCCCAGGGCCCCATTCCAGCCCCCGAGGCCATCAGTCCCTTCCCCAGTGAGGCCATAGGACGTGTCTCCATCCCTGCCACAGCCCTGCCCTGCCCGGCTATGGGCCACACTGGCTGATGTCCCAGCCTGACCTCAACCCATCCCTGTCCCCACAGCCCTGCCTGGCCATCCCGGACTGAGTCTGACCTTGGTTCCCCTCACTGGCCTGGATCCTGGCCCCCGACAGCCTTGGGCTGTCGCCGTCCCCAGGGAGGTGCCCAAAGCCTGGGGCTGGGGGTGCCTCAGCTGCCACCCTGGCCTGGCCTGCCTTCGCTGGGGGGTACGGGCCCCGCTGCCCCGGGGATCCCCTGCACCCCCCGGGCCCCGGGAACCACCAGCCCTGGCCCACATGGTGCCCTGACCGACTTTGGGTTTGGGCTTTACTTCCAGTGTAGGCATAGCGTGTCCTTTTCTGTCTGCCTCTTCGTTCCAGCTGTTACTCTCTTG
This sequence comes from Aramus guarauna, assembly GCA_013400195.1. Classification (NCBI taxonomy): domain Eukaryota; kingdom Metazoa; phylum Chordata; class Aves; order Gruiformes; family Aramidae; genus Aramus; species Aramus guarauna. The sequence goes on from VXBL01009198.1 coordinate 185,667, forward strand.
AATGTGGGTGTTTGGTGCCACATTAGATTGCCTTTTATCTCTGCCCTTCACTGAACAGGAGTCAGAATTCCAAGTTTTAGACAGTATTAGAACAGCCTGTTACTCACTTGTTTTATTTTGCTTTGTAAAGGCAAGCCCCACTTGACTTTTCAAAATTGTCACTTTGTGCTTGCGGGTTTTGACCTTTAAAATACGGCTTCCTTTAATGATCCGTCCTTTTCCCATTTCAGATAGGTTCCCTGTTTACTTCTAATATCCTTTTTATGAGATGGTTGTTTATCCAGTTAGGCCTTTAAAAAGCTTTCTTAAAAGTTTTTTTCTCTCTGGATGAGATGCGAGTCCCAGATAATTTTTGTACGTTTGACATACATAAATTCCAGTCTTGTTCCCTATTGAAGTTTTTGAGCTATTTAGTCTGGTTAACATCATTAATTAATTTTCTTAATTGTCAAAGTTTGTACTTTTAAAACAAAAAACAAAACAAATCCTTAGCTCCTGACCCATCCTGCTGAAGTCGTTTAGAGGGGAATGAGCCCAGGATGGTAATACTTCCCCCTGTTTGCACAATGCATTTGCAAAGTGATTTATACTAGTGCAGTCAAAATGCAAGCACTTCTGTTGATATTGAGTTTAATTGGGCACAGTAATGACTAAAGGCTTTTAAAGGTCACTGCATCCAGATGTTCAGCTATTAGTCACCATCACCCAACAAACTTTCTACAGTAAATAAAGATAAAATAAAGAAACACTGCAAGCTTCAAAAAAAATAGTGTGTAGGACTAGTAGGATTATATACTTCTGCTTTCTGGTCAGCTACGTTCAATTCCCCCAGAACACAAAATCTTACTGAAAATAAATTTTACCCTATAAGGAATAACGATCTTTTGATTTATTCAGGCAAGTAGGCTTTACTTTCATGAGTAACACAATCACAGTTTGAAACTTACAACCGTTATAACAATTCTGACATTTTACGCATTGAATAATCAGAGTCTTTCTTTCTGAACACTACAATGTGTGTAATCTCTTGCCTCTGAATGTTTAAGCAACTCACAACAGCTTCCTCAGTGCAGTTTAGGAACTAACATTGAAAATGGGGGGGCGGGGGGGGTGTTAGTTATCAAAAATTCATCCTGTTGGAATCAAGGTTTGTGTTCATTACCCTTGGTTTATTAATAGCTAATTTCTTGATCTTTGAAAACATTTTTTTACAGAAATTGAATAATCAATTTCCAGAAATCAGTTTTTATAAACTGACTGCCTCGGATAATATTTCATACTGTTACACAGTATTTTCATATGTTAATCTAAAATAATTTTTCAAACTTGTTTCTACTCTCTTCTTAAAGGTGCACATAGGCCTTTTAGATTTCTGTAAGAGCTCCATGTTTCAGCTTCTGATATTACTGAGAGTTTGAATAAATACAAAGAAATTTTCACTGCCTAGAAACTAGTGCAAGATTTAGTTTTAGTATCTGAGAAATAATAATAATAAAAAATCCATTGAAGTTTTTTTAATTTTAGGAGATTTTAAAATAAAATTATTTTAAATGTCAGTGCTCAATCTTCTCTTGTAGACATGAATTGGTGAATTCTATTCATTCAGAGTGAACAGAAACATAACTAGGAATTGAAGCTACTACTGAACAACCATTCATCATTAAATTCTGTGCAAATGATTTTCATATGTAATGAGGAATCACATGTCAAATGTTAAAAGAAGGCAACATTTCTTTGATACTTCTTTTTATCATGTGAAAACTTACAGAAGTGCTATGAGAAATCTCTAATTTCAATCAGATATATACCGTGGAACATTCCTACACTGAAGAAGGAAAGCAATGTTATTGAATATTCTTTCCAATCCATCTTTACCGTGTTCCATCCAAAAGGCTGTACTCCTTATTTATCAGCACTCTGCTTCCCCAGTGAGATAAACAGCATTCTTTAAAAGATATATTGCCAGACTTTACAGTAGAATTCATTTGCTGGAGTGATAAATCTAGAGCTAAACCAGAATACAGTCTCATTTAATCTGAGAACATTGTCACAATTTATGTAATGGGCTGCTCTAAAGGTTAACAAGAAAACATCCTATCTCTTTTTTCAAATGTCAGCCAAATTTTTTATAGATTTCTCTCCATCCCCTCTTGTAGCCCCTTTAGTTAAATTAGCGCAGCTGTCTGAGAGATCAGATTTAAGGCCTTTCAATGTTCCCTTGATCTGAGAACAGATGCCTCAGGAGTATTGCCAGGCAAAAGGTAAAGTGGACTAGTGCAGCATATTTTCTAAGCACATCATTATATATACACAGAATTGATGGTTGGGTAGGTAAGGATATGCTCTGTATATTAAGAGACTTTTAAAATCCTGGAAACAAGCTTACAGTGTCCAAAAGCAGATCCAGCTAAAATACACTGGGCCAGCACTGTCCTTTAGTTATAGAAACATCTGGTAGAATTTTGGTTGGTTAAAAATTCAGTAATAAATTAATTTAACAGGATGACTCAAATTTAGGATTGATATCGAATGGCAATAAGTGTACTTTACAAAGGAGCAATTTGAGACTCTGGAGAGCTCAGATGAAAACATGACCTCTAGGCACACAGCAAGGAAAAAGTCTTTTCCATATTCTTGATATTTTACTTTTCCTAGCTTTTGAAGGCAATTGTTTCTAAAATTACTCTTGCAGTTTAAAATGGAATCCAGTGTTGTGCTTTGAGCATGAAGATCAGAGGTTGTCTGTCTTCTGTACCTCCACAAATGAAACCCTTCAGCCACAGAGAACTTCACCAACCCCTTTGAAAACAACTAACCACTGAGATAAGGGAGCACAAATTTTCTTTCCTTGTGCTTTCTTACCATAAAGGGTAGCTGTACTCTAGGGACTCTGCTTGGAAACCAATCACCTGAGTAGAAAATAAGGCCTCTGGCTGTCTGACCACTGGTGTTGATGCACCAAGTGAAATTAAAATGATGTAATGTGAGCACCACTGACACCACCTCCTGCAGAGAAAAAGAGAAATCTGTCCTCAAATCTCTGACCATTAGACAGAAGATCAGTACCGTAATTTTCAAAAAGAAAAGCGTGATCCTTATCCTACTCCTCCAAAGAACAGCTATTGAACTGTATTTTTTCTCAAGGCCTTCTTCCATACAAGGACCCTCCATATGTGAACCAACAATGTTCTTGATTCTGCTCTAGTCCCTAAAGGGAGTTGTCAGGGAGTCATCAGATAAATCCTTTCTGTATCTAATATTATTACGGAAAATAAGTCATCCTAGATGAGACATACATATGCACAATAAAGAGCCCTATGTTGTATGTTAATAAACCCTGCCATGGCCAATTCTTGTTTTGCAAACATGAAGAAATGGGCTAGGGGAAAGACTGGAAGAGCTAAAGCGTATAGTCTTTAAACTGACCGCACCATTTTATTTATTTATTTATTTATTTATTTATTAATATGTCATAGCTGTAGAACAGAAGAATATTTAAATCTTACTGGGGATTTCAAAGGAACCGAGGTTTATTTAGCACTTTGTCCATTTTCACCTGACTATTGTGACTCAAGGACCAGCAGACTGCCTATGATTTAAAAAAATTATACAGTGCTTGTGTTTCAGTTTTTATATTGCAATACTTTCCATGTTTGAATCATCAGAAAGGATGTCATCTTTAAGGATGACAACCAGTAAAAGTATTTTATAAATTATTGTCACAGTGTGGTCAATTATAGGCACAGAAATATGTTTTATACAAACATCAGATATTTATGAATGTGAGATGACCATACCTAAGTGATCGTGAAAAGATCAATATCATACAGTTGGAGCAGAGGTGCAGTGTATCTTACAGGCATGCAGTGAAGCACCAAAAAAGTGCTATAGATAAAGTGGTTAAAAGTGTTGTCCTATAGTGCTGCCATTGGCATCTGCCAAAATAAATGGAACCTACTTTACTAGAAATTGTCATCAGTTTCTCATTTGTGCTGTAAAATTAGCAACTCCAGCATTGTTGGGAACAGGGAGGAGAAAATACACTGCAGTTTGAAGTTTTCTGAGCTTTAAAAATGTTTTTTCAAACACTTGGTGTTTTACTACATTAGCTTAAGCATTGTGAAACATCCCATCCACTCTTGTAATTAAGCTACTGTTTATTTGTTTTTATGGACTTTAAATTAAAACCATGATTTTTCCTACCTAAAGGGAAGCCAGGGTTGAGCAAACATCAAGAAAATCATAAAAGAGAAACTTCTGTATGATGTTGTTTGTTTTTTCCTATAAAATATAAAGGGTGAAATCCTAGCCTATTGAAGTCATTGGGAGATTTGCAATTGACTTTGAAGGGCCGAGATTTCACCCTTAAGAAACAAGGCTAAATTTTCCGAAAGCAGTCTCTGATTTGGAGTTGCTTGTATGTGCCTGCTTGATCCTTTGACTGTGCTGAGCTTTAAAACTCTAGAACTCAGAGTTGCTGATGCTCAGCACCTTTAAAATAGGCTCTCACTTGTCTTAATTTGGTGGGTTAAATCATCACTGCACCAGGAATTAAAAGCTGCCTTTGGAAATTTTGAGCCTACTTCTTTAAAAAGAGTTTCAAAAAACTGAACAGTGCATATCAAAAACTTTACTATTGTTATTAAAATAAGCTGAGTGGAATAAATTAAGAGCAAAAGTGAAAATTGGCAAGAGATATGATCATGAAAACAGCAGTTTTTCACTGTTGTCCTGGTTTTTGTAACCCTACTTCGATGGGCATGTTGAAAAGGGGGAAAACAGCTAGTGGGATACTTCCATCAGACTCTATTAAGAGATAAGAAGAGTCTGAAACTACAGAAAACAAAAGTGACACATTTACAGCATTTGCAAAGGAGAGGTAGAGAGAATGGATTTGTTTGAAGGGCATATTTATTGGCAGTTTCATACTGTTTAAACAATCTCCTCATTACAAACTGTAGTTTGTTTCTTCCTGAACTCAGGTGTTTACCCTCTTGCTATCAATGCTTAGTAATAGAAATCTAGAAGAAGAATTATATGGAATTGGAAATAAAAAGTCATTAGCCAGTATGGGTGGAATTCTTGAAAGTACAAAATTATCTCCACTTTGCTGTCTCCAGCAGGTATTAGAAGTTTTTCCTCATGCTTCCCCCTTTGTTGCAACCACAGGGCACCACAGAGGAGAAAAGGGGAGAAATTTCTAAAAAGGAACAAAAGAGAAGAAAGTTCACGGTCCAACTGACTTCTCACTAGGATTGGTTTAAATGAAGAAATTTAACATATCTCTATATTGATGGAAGCAGAAGAGGTCCAGAGCTATTCGAGTATGTTTTTACTTCCTCTGGAAGTATGGAGCATTTGGGAAATGAAGTAGCCGCCAGTGTGGCTCCTTGCTTTATTGCACTGTATTGAATACCTACAAAGAAATCCGAAACACCCATGGGGGATGTTGCACCCTTTGTCCAAAATCCAACTCCTTCCTTTTTGCTACATCAAAAGAAGGTGAAGGCCATACTAGGATAGGTTGCTTACGAGGCCAGGATAATTATAGGGCACCAGATTCTACATCCATGGGAGAATAAAGATTGATATGGTTAGCATTGCCTTTGACTCCTTCCCAAAAACCTTATACAGCTGAGGTGTAAGGACAAGTCCAGAGCAAAGTTTAGAATCATCTCTTTAGCACCTTAACAGGTAGAATGTTAACTCTACCACCCTAAACCTATTCTCACCCCAAATGCAAAGAAAGAGTGTTTCTGGCAAACAAAATGAGATGATTTGATGGCATGTTGGAGACAGAACACTTCTAGCAGGCAAAATATACATATTAGGGACAGCCTGACTCGATGGGTGATTCTTCTTCTAATGTATTAGCTAAGTAGACCAGAAGTATTACTCTGGGGAAAAAAATCCCAAATGCCCAAGCTGATGTCTCCTTTCTTTTCTTAAGAACACTGTAGCAAATTAGTTTCAAATTTATGTCTGTTATGATGCACCATTCAGATCATCCTAACTTAATGGAACATCTTCCGCTTAGATATAATTTCCCACCTTTTACACTGTATTTGTTCTGAGCTCCAAAAGGCAAGATTTTATGGTCAGTACAAGTGAGGTCTGATTAGAATGAAAATGCATATACATACAATTTCTTCCCTGTACTAAAAAATTTCCACTTCTTGTGCCTTTTTTCAAAAAGGTCAGCCCAAGAAATAGCTGAGGTTTAAAAGTTTCAACATGACATGGAAATAGTTGACACTGTACTGCAATGTACAGTCTTGTTCCAGACAAAACCAGATACATGATTTGAAAATTGCCTGATGAGCACTCTTAGGACTGAGGTTCTCTTTTCTTTTTTTTTTTTTTTTTATTAACTTGTTTAGGACTTTATTCTGTTTCCAGTTCATTTACACAGTCTTAGATATATTTGTGCAGAATGAAATTAAACTGGGAGATAATAAACCAGTGTGTTTTCAGCAAACTTTGTAAGCAAATGAACCAAATCATAATATTAAGTTTAAATTAATTCATCACTAAGACATATTTCAGTAATATATAAACTGTGAACAAGCTTACTCTTAAAACTTTTTATTGGGTAATGTCTGTTTTTACACAATATGATAAGGAAAAAAATTTAAAATGTCCTTATCTTAAAAATCTTTCAAATCTGTTGTGTACAACTTCAGCTTCTAAAAGTAAATTCTAAATTATTTCCCCCTGAAAATATATACACTTTTTAAAAAAACATAGTATTATTTTAGAGGAAGAACATTCCAACAAGAACTAGCAATGATGTATATTGAAAAATATTTTCCATTGTGTAATACAGGAATGTGTAGACCTTGTATATAATCTGAAAATCTGTAAAGACCATAATCTGTAGTCAAATACATGCCGATAGTACAGGTTCTTATGTTTAAGAGAACTGCTATGTAGAATCATTAAAAATGTCTGCAAATGAAATGCAACCAAATTAGACCTAACCATATTACACACTCTGATATATTGATGTCAGAAAGACCAAAACTTCTACAACAGATCCTTTGTATTACTGGAAACCCATGATGAAAATGAAATTAGAGTAAAAATACACAAGTAACAAAATATTTTACACATATGTCAGAAACATTAAAGGCAAAAATGTTCTGTTATAGTAGAGGAATTTTTTAATAGCAAATAAAAATATGATCTTGTAAGACAATTGTCAAAGAAAATCTTTTAGTTAATTACATGTGATCTATATTCCGATTGTTGTACATGTATGTTTGTATCTCTAAATTTTATTATGGAATTTTCAAAAGAGCAAAAGAAAAATAGGTAGCAATATTCAAATCACATTGACTTTTCCTTTGACTCCTTTGAAAACCAAAAGGAAAATGTGCAGTCTGCTACCCTCGTTAGCCTGCTAATTAGTCTTGTTGAAGACAGACAGGAATGCTAAGTTGCACGGGTTTTCCGTAAAGGTATGAGAAGATGACATATTTGTGACTACTTTCACATTACCACAAAGTGGTTTTCCAACTCAGTTATCACACTGATTCACCAAACAAAAAAGTGTGTCAGCAGTTTGTGTCCCAAAAGAGATATGTTGTTATGGCTGAATTTTTCAACAGCTTCATCCCAAAATCTGAACAACTGGACCAAATTCTGGTCTCCATTATACTGTGGAATGTTTAATCAAGGAGAACAGTTCATTCCATAAGGCATTCTCAAGCAGACTGTAGGCCATACAAACATCACTGCTTTACTAATTAATACATACTCACATGCTGAATCTTAAGGACAACTCTAGTCATTTTGAGGAAGAATAACATTCCAAAATGGGTAAACAAAGTGGTACTAAGATTTGTATCAACATTGTGCAAGAGTGGAGGAAATCACAATTAAGGGGTTTTTTCCATAGCTGGAGTTGGCTGGAGCTGGAAAATTAGTTGTTTTGGAGATAAACTGTGCATTTCACTGATATCTTATTCTCATATTTACAGAAACATAGGTAGGAGAGTATTGTCCTGAGGTCACTACATATGTCATTAATCACATATGCAGTTGCATTATTAAAAAATAAAATAAGACAATTAACCATGTCAAGAAACATTGAATGTGATGATTGCATTTTTTTCTTTGAACTCTCGTTTTAACATTAGAGTTTAAGTTCATGTACTCATATCATCAGATAAACAACACTAACAAAACCAACTGATCAGTAAAGTAAACAATACTTAAACCAAGATTAAAATGGTACTAAAAAGAGACATTCTTACTGTGGGCATGCTATGCAAAACTGTTTATGTCTGTTAAAGAAAAAAATCAAATGCTAGGACTATCTTCAGTTAGAATTATGTAGAAATAGTGGTGCCCCACAGACTTTTAAGGACAAGATTTCCCTACATGCAAGAATACAGTGGGGTCAAAAATCAATCTGCAATTAAATAATATTAATTAGTAGTTATTGGATAGATATTCCTCACAACATAGGAGTTTATATTTGCTTTGAATGCCAATTGTTCTAATTAAGCATTGTATTCTAGCCTGTCAGTAAATTTCCACTCTAGACTTTGTTTCACAACCCAAAAATTCTTCTTAGGCAAGATATCTGCTTAAACACATCTGTATATTCTATGGTTTGATCTAAAATTAGCCAGAGTGATGTTTTACCACGGCTGTGACAATGTGGCACATCAGCTGTTTGTGCTTTGCTCATAGGCGATACTGCTCGAGTCTGGCATCATTCTTCACTCTTCCAGGAAAGCCATGGTTGTGATATTGCTGAGGGAAACTGAAGCAGGATTTTGGCTCTTCTGATTGTTTTTCCCTTTTCAGTTATTGTGCCACTATTTTATTGTAAGAATACAAAGACTAGCAGAAATTGTAAAAACAGATAGAGAACCAGTAAAAGGCCATTTAAAAAAAAAAAAAAA
>VXBL01009198.1:194617-228410 GCA_013400195.1 Aramus guarauna
AAAAAAAAAAAAAAAACAAATCAACAGAGAAATAAAAGTAATAGGATTCAGGGTGCCCTTTTACCCTTTAATTCTCCCCATGACACTCTATCTCATGAATCATCTCTCTAAGGGACACTGCTGATGTCAGACAAGAATGTTCAGTCACTTTTTTTTGAGAGGGGCAAAAAAAAAAAAGGGTCACACATTTCATTTTTAAATTTGGAAAGTACTGCAGAGCTGATGCAAACAAAGCAATAAAGGGGTACAACAAGCCATCAATCCAAGTACAAGCTGCATAGGAAAAAAGTACCAAAGGAAAAGCAGTGCCTCACTGTGCTGATTGCCCTTGGTGGTATTTTTCACTCCTTTTTCATACACACTATGAGATGATTATTCTTGTAATTGTATTAGAAATATTTTATACAGAATTGATGAATAAAAGATAAAAGCAATTAAACAGAGGCCTAACTTGGAAATTATTAAAATATTGGCCTAATGTTTAAGGTTGTGAGCAGTTCCATCAAAATTTACTCAGGTACCTCATTGAATTATGTGAATAACTGGGATAGAGAAGTCAGGCACTGAGGCGTCAGACAGAGATGGGCTGAACTTCCATCCCTGTGTGATGGGAACACACTTGTCAGTGTTACAATGTCCTATACAGGCCTCAGACAAAGTCAGGCAGCACTGTCCTAGAGACAGTACAGAGTGAGTGGCAGTACCTGTTCGATAAGGTTTGCACGCTGTATTTTCATGAAAGAAAGGAGGCAGAGGTTGCACAGCTGGTAGGAACAGCAACACACCAAGAATAGAAACTGGCTTTGTGAGCACCAGGTTAATGCCATGTTAAATGTCTTGCTTTGCTCTTGTTAAGGTGCTACACTCCAGATGCTGCAAGCTTATTTTCACATAGTAATACTATAGAACTCCAGATATAAGACTCTGGACATTAATTAAAAGTGCCTACTAATACCATTTAGCCCTTATGCCATGTTCCACATTGTCATATAAACTTTGGTTCTATTAAAAAAAAAAATAACCTGAGTATTAAATGAAAAAAATAATCCATGTATTCCTTCAGTCATCATCTGCCTGTTCAGAGCAATTAACAATCAGTACTCGTGCTTGTTGAAGATTAAAATGGGACTATTAAATTTATATTGCTCTCCTCTGGGTTCTTTCTTTGTGTGTATTTTAAAATTCAATTTTTGTTTCTGTTTCTTGGCAGGGAGTGCATAGAGCATCAGTATTTTTAAACTGAATCTCCATTAAAAGCAATCCTTTCAAGAATTTTCAAATCCAAAAGGAAGAAGCATGTGAAACCTGTTAGGCCTAGGAGAGATCTTCTGCTTGATTCATTATTAAATATAGACCAGGTCCAGAGATACACCAAAACTGTCTCTAAAAGTCAATTAATGTGGATACAGAATTTTCATCCAAAATTTTCAGGTGCCCTTTCTTTGTTCCTGGAGTTCTCTTAGGTCCTAACTTTATGGATGCAGATTGCTTACCTGGTAGTGAATGAGTGCCATAAGCACATAACTCTACATGTGCTAAAAATTAACTCAGATAAAGACTTCTAAAGTTAGATGAGGTCAAGCACACCTATCAATCCTTCACTTGTAAGACCAGCAGATGAAACAGCAGGAAACAAAGGGTCGCTTCATTCTGCTCCTTTCACTCTTTTAAAGATGATTGGAACAACAGTTTTCTCTTTCCAGGAAAGTTGTTCATTTGTTCCTCAGTAGCCATCTCTCTGGCCTTTCAGGTTTATTCCTGGCTTTCTGTCAAAGACTACAAGGAAAACAAGGTTTCACTTTCTGCGCATCAAGCTTGCACCTTTTCCATTCTCTCATTTTTCCTTTCCTAGAGTGTTCTCTTCACTTTAGTGTGTCTTTAAGAGGTTCTCAGAGTCACTGTGGATATGATGCTCTCTCTTTTCCATCTGCTGAACCAGCTGCCTTATTCTTCCTTCCTCCTCATTCTGTTGTTTCTCCTTTGTCACCATCCCTTGGTTTACCTCCTTACTATATTAATTCCTTTTACTTTTCACTTCCTTTCAGAACAAATTAATTTAGGCAACTTTGCAGAAGAAAATAGCTACATATTCCAGTGAACTGGAGAGGAACATATAACTTCCTGAAGACCATCCAGCAGATCAATATAAAAATTAAAGCCCATACTTGCACCAGTGTGAGATTTGGATTATCTATTTTCAGCAAAGATGGAAAACCATAAGAAAGGATGGAGGAATGCTTACAGCTTTCAACCACTGACCTGTTGTCTTGCTGGTGGCATTATCCTGTAAAAAGATCCTGGTTCAAGGTCTGTTTAAAAATTTGCAAATTGCTTTTCTCCAACTAATTTAGGAGTCTCAAGCTTATCATTACTTGTAAATTTACAGCTGTTTCATCCATCATCAACTTGCTAATAGGCAGTTGTGCAACTCTCAGGAGCCTGCCATAAGAAATAAGAGCAGTAGGTAGCCGCTACAGCTGGAATCTCATTCCACCTCAGGAGCTTCTTAACAACATTCTCAGATGTGTAAATGATCCATTAGTAACCCAAGGGAATTGCTATAAGCATAAAAATCTACCATCACGGAATGAGATGAACCTTTTGCATTGTGATGAGAAACTGCTGGGACAGAGAATCCCTGTACACCCAATCAGTAGTGCACAGGCCAGGAGAAGAAAATTTGCAAACAAGTATCAAAGATAATGATGAAAAGCCGCTGAAATTTGATGAAGGTCTGTTCTCCTGTATGAGAAGTTTTATGGGATCTGTCTTATCTCTATCTTTCATTCTAAATTTTATAACATCTCAATTGTTGCTTTTACTTCAGAATAACCATTCAATCCAGCACACGAGCCATGGTAGCTTCCCTCCGACTTTCTTTTTCTGGCCTGGCTCAAAGCCTATTTGATCTTCCTGTTGTCCTTAACGCATTTAGTCATTTCCCTTCTTCTTGACAGCCAGTTTCTCCCTGGCCCCCATGATTGTCCTTCACTGCTCATTTCTCTAGCTGCTCTGTCAGCAGCCCCACTGGCAGCTCTGTTTCCTCATTATCAGACATTACATCATGACTCCCTCTTTTCCATGTTTACTTCCTTATTTATTTATATGGATTTTTGTCTGCCATGCCTGGACTAACTGCTTAGACTTTACAATTCTATACTGTAGAGTTTTTAGAGTTAAGATCTCATTCATATTGTTCTCATCTAAAATATCTCATCTAGAATAACTTTTCTGCTAAGTCCAATATGATCAACGCAGTTGTCTACACTACTTCCTTTAATAATCACAACTAACCACGCTTTCATATCGTTTGATGCCTATATAACTGTAGCTTAAAATTCTTTAAGATTTTTTTCTAAATCCACCATCATCCATGCTGGAGCAAATTCAAGCCTTTCTTTCTCCACAGCACTCTAGCCCATTCTCTTCTTATCTTCTATATGCATCTTAATACACATCTTTTTAGACTTAATAATTTCCCTAAAGTTTCTGCAGTAACCATTTCCTGTGCTGATGCATCCGTCATATCATTCCAGCATCTCTTCCTACTTTCCAGTCCTTATGTCACATAGCCATTGCCAGCCTCTCTTTCAAAATGTGTATTCCTTGTTGATTTCTTATCAGTCTTTATATTTTTTCACACCTATTCACTGTCCCCATGCTTGTTCCTTGAGTTCAAAGACATTGTTCACAAACCAGACTAACTGCCTGGTTTCATGCAATCACTCTTAAAATTCTCACCTACAAAGAAAAAACAACAACAACAACAACAACAACAGCAACAACAAAAGAAGAAAGAATGCAAGAAATTGTAAAGAAAAAATGAGAAAAATCCAAGACCATTTTAGTAACTTCTGCTGGGTAGCTGAATGATCTTATTGTCATGTTTTCCTCTCCCCTTGTGAGTTTCTGGCTTGTGACACATTGAGTGTAAATGACATATTCTTCACATCATTTTTTGTAGGAATCCTAGAAAATTCCTGGCCACACAAGAGGTAATAATAAAGACATTTTTTGTGGTTTTAACATAAAAAAACACATTTCTTTCTAGAGACTCAAGGGAAAGTTCAGAATAAATTGGTAGAATTTTGACCGAGGTTGCACCTCTGCTATGTAGTGGGGATCCCTTCACAGATCCATCTGAAACAGTGATAAATTCTTAAGAACAATCACTATGAGGAGAGGAGAGGAGAGGAGAGGAGAGGAGAGGAGAGGAGAGAAGAAGAAAAATCCCCACTTGAAAAGGCACAGACATAGTCAGATCATATCACTTGATTTTGTCTGGTTGTTATTCTGGATGGCTGCAATACCCAAGACTGCACTTTCACTTCCTAAACATTCTTCCAGGGGCAGAATGCTGTTGATGACTCAACATCACCTTCAGAAACTACAACTATTGTTCTCTGAGGCTTTTAGTTCCTGTTCTTTTTCTTTTGGTTAGATAATTTTAATGTGGTTTTATTCTCTAAAAGATCCAACAGCAATGTTAGCAAATATTGCTTTTCAAGCATGAAGAGTAAAAATTTCTGATGAAATACGAATTTTCTGCTATCTAGACTGTTTAAAGTGCTGTTGTTTTACATACATACACTTATTTTTATGCTCTTTTACTTATGGAGTGCATAAATTACAGAGGTTGCTTTACCACTAAGAATACAAGGTGTTAAGAAATCTAGGTGTGATTGATTTGACTAGATGTTGATGACTGCACCCAAGCTAGTTATCAGGGGCCCTGTTACAATCAGTGGAAAGAAGCAGTCATGTCAGAGTCACTGTTCATTTGATCCTACATTGGATTTCTAAAACAGATGAATGTTCCCTTTTTCCTGTATTTGTAAAAGAAGCATGGAGACATTATTTCTGATGTTGACAGGTACACTATACACATGTAACATTTACTGATAAAAATCATCTTATTATAATTTAACCCTTTATTGGCATTGTGGGCCTAACTGTTCACTAGCAACAACTATACAAATATAGATAACTGTTGCTTCCTCCAAGACCTTATTTTATGAAGAAAAACTTTTCAAGAAAACCGAATGACTGATCAAGTGAAAAAGGGCTCAGCCATGATTTAGTTTCTCTTTGCCCCAAATTCACTTGGCAATTATGACAGAAAATGTAACCACTAAAAGCAGCTATAGGACGATTCTTTACAGGATCAGAGGACTGAGCTAGAGCTTGATATTCCTGTTTTCCTTTAACAAAAACTTCCTTTCTGCTTCACAACCTAGTGTCACTACTGACTCAGATCTCAGAAATACAGGCTATCCAGGAAAGAGGACTTTTTTCCTCCTCTCTCATCTGTAAGTAATTGCCAAAGATGAATTCCCAACAGCCATGTAAGTATGAATCATAAGTGATTCTGTCATTTGCTGATGAGTTACACTCTATATGTTCACCAAAACCACAAGTTAGCTCTGAGACTGGGGGGGGGGGAAGAATGCTTGTAGAAGAAGGCAGAACACATTCTTGTGGTAGGTCTTACCAGAATGATGCCCAGGCTGCTTAGGAGGTCAGTATTGGCTGGAGGATAAGGTAGACTTTCTTCATCTATGACCATATAAAGTTCACCTGCTGTAGACTCCAAAAGCTGACAACAACAACAAAAGAATTTTCTAAAGGTGATTTGCCACTGCACATAATTAAATCCCTTATCTTTAAATCCCTAAAATATCTATATGTTCTGATTTTCCTTCTATCTCTACATTCACCTAGACATCACATATATTGGTGATTTAATGTAGACTTAGTTTGAGTTGAAAATGCAGTAAATCATGGTACTGCTCTGAAACTTGTTCAATAAAGCATGTCTGTTCCACGGACATAGGGGATTTTTAAAAGAATTTGGAAGGAACTTATTCTTTGCTATGTTTTATTTCATTCAGCTTACTAGAGTAGTGGGGTTAATGATGTCTTCCTGAAATGGGGAACAGGTGGAGATAGACTGCCCATGTCATGCCAGCTGGCCAAAAAGAAAATAAAAAAATAGGAGGTTCGATTATAAAAGTAAGCAGACTAATTTACCTCCTCTAGTTAAAGGAAGATACTGAGGAATATCCATCTACAGCAAGAAGAGGTGAAAGGGGAATATGAATCTTAAATACGTAATAGTGCATTATGGCAGACCCAACTTGATGTTTGTGCTAAAACAATAAAAATGTCTGAACTTTGCTGAGAAACCACTTCCTTCTAAAGAGATCTTTTGTTCAATATTTCTTAATTTATTTCCTATTTTATTTCCATTAAACTTGAAGCATTTGCAACTCTATCTCTTATACGTTCATCTTTCATTCCATTCTCAGTTTCATCAGTATTTGCTTGCATGGATCCCTCATCCCAACATAGTTAAATTAATTGCAAAAATGAACAGAAAAAAAACAAACCAACTTTTATTTTAATGAATATGAATTAGCAGTTGAGGGGGGAGGGAAGAAAGGGAGAGAGAGACCTTTAGCCTCTGCTCCAGGAGCAACCAGCTTCACAAATGATTCCTTCACTTAATAAGGTAAGTGTAACAAAGGTAACCAATTCCATCAATGCAATGGAAAACAGAAGAGGATTTTGAGCGAAAACTAATGAGAAATATCATGTAACACAAAACTGAAGGTTTTACTTTAATATTAAGGAATTCTGCCCATATTGTTGTGCCTTGCTATTCAGATTTGAGAGGCATAGCTACTTCTGACTGCTCTTCTTTTTTATGTTTGTCTACCAACTCTTCCCAAGTTACTGAAACTATCATTTTAAAAGCTTGCACTTCTGAAAAGTAACTCAAATAAGTGCCTAAATAAGAATCTAGGAATCTAGTTCTAGCCATCTGGTTTTGAAAATGTTGGTTCAAAAGCTTCACACTTGTTGATTGGTGTCTCACTCAGAGGGAGATTTATTTGTCAACACAACACACATTCTCTGAACTTCCTGTACAGTTCTCAAACAGCAAAACATGTTTTCAAAATTAACTTTGTAATTGGGCATGTAATTCCCATTAAAATGAATAGGAGTGGCGTGTCCAAACCATGGGGCATAGAGCTGCAAGGCACTTACTTCCTTGATCATCAAGCCCAGAGCTTTTTTATTACAAACAACAATATCATACAGTTCTTTCCATGAACATATTAAAAATAGGCACGTTTCATGCCACCACAATCTCATTAAAGTTATCGTAAAATCTCACTGTGCTAGCAGATGAAAACTTTCTTTTGATGTCTGGCCTAACTGCTTTATATTTACCTATTCCATGCTCTTTCCATCTCTCTTTACGGTATGTTTCTGCTCTCCTGATGTGCTTAAATAAGAATAGCTATTTAGACATATTTAGACAAATTTTAGTCAAATTTTTAAAAATTGGATTCAAAGTGCTGGGTTTAGGGGGCTGAATCCTTGGTTGGAAACACTGTGACTGTGGCAGCTGAAAGCTTCAGACGTTTTCCAGGAAAAAAGTGAGTGTGAGTGAAGCCTTTCATAAAACCTGTTTCCATTGTTTTGATCAAAAGCCAGTTTGCTCTCCTGTCTAATGGTCCTCAGGTAATAAAAAGCAAAGCCCTTCTTCATCCATCACCTATACTACTAGTGATCTGCCCACTAGGCAACCACTGTGTCATTGTTTGCAGTCATTATGAGGGCTAGTTTTGTAATCCTAAAGAGAGCAAGAAAACTTGATTCTTACAAACACTCATTTCACTTGAGTCATAATCACTCAGGTCACACCTATGACCATCCAAAATGAAATACTTTATACTCTACGTGAGTACGCAAGAGGGACAAGGGGAGCTGGAGAAATTCAGAACTATATGTCACATTTTGTATGCCTTTTGGAAAACACCTGAAGTTATGGATTTATAACACTTAGCATTATGAGTGCTGTTAAGATGATTTATTTAGTAATTCTGATTACCTTAAGAAATAAGGCTTTTGCAACCATGTGATCTGTTAAATTGTCTGTCTAGTAAGTACTGAACACCATTCCATTCCAACTACATTGCCTAAATTCAATCTTGAAAAGGATAGAAGATTTAAAAATAGTTACATTTCTGGAAGTTTTGTAAAAATTTGGAGCACATTAGAAGAGAGGGGGAGAGACTCTCCATGAAGGAAAGGCAGACAAAAGTCAGCTTTTACCCAACCCCTTTGGAAGTAGCTGTATGCTCAGTCATGCAGAGTATCATCTAGCTGGGGTGATCAAAGATGTATGTCTGTAGGTCAGGACTAATCCCTCTATGTATGTAAATCTGGAACAGTCTATGGTAGGTGTGGACTAACCCCACTAAATGTGCCTCTTGGCTGATTGTAGGGTTCATATTCCATATGAATGGAATCATCCCTATCTTGAGGTGGGATGTAAATTCATAGGGGATCAGCCTTCTAGTGCTTATGGAGCAAGAAAAGAATCCTACTATAAAGTCTGAAATACGTTAATGACTCCTACCAATGAGCAAGAGTAGATGACTAGATGAACTAGGTAATCTAATGGTGTTTCCCAGCCTTAAGCAATAGGATTACAATAAAGCAATTGTACTGGGCTGGATTAGCCACTGGTGATATCATTAACTAGAGAGGACAAAACAAATGTCTCAACGTTTCAGGACATTCCTAACTCTAAATTAATCAGCATCCTAGATAGATTCTTCAGGTTATAACTGACAGCTGAGGAACCCAAATTACCTGCAGAATTTGTCACATATAGACATTTCAAAATTAAGCTTGAGTTTTCCTCTTTCAAGTGTTTTCATAGTCATTATAATATAGATGAAAAATATATACATGAAAGATTCTTTATATGTAGACATTGAACTATCATTGATGGTCCTAGAAAACTTGCTTCCTTATGGTCTTCTTAGAGGCTAACACTCTGTAAATAGCTAAGAAAAAATAGCCCTATTTCCTGATGATTCCTTTTCAGATAAGAGATCCTGGCGGCATGTTTTGCAAACATGAAATCGAAAGAGAGCAAATCGGTATGTTAATGACAGTGATAGTAGCTGCTATAAATTATTCTCTCAAGATATGTTTCATAATATGATGAAGATTGAAAACTGCAGATTTAAATCAATGCCAGAAATCTTTTAGGAAAATATTACCTGTTTAGAGAAATCAAATAGCTAGTGCTGTCAGTTTACCTTTTGAAAGATACAGGAACATTTGAAAGCATATCTCTACCTATTTAGTTCTCAGCTTTCAAGTGACTCCACGTTTCGAAGTTTCACCTCCTACAGTAACGGGCAATTTCCCAGCAGTGCCTATCAGACCTGTACCTGGTCCCAAAAAAGACCCTTATGATATAAGGATAACTAAGCTTAGCTAGTTTGAATTTAGTTCACATTATAACAATTGAGCATTTTTTAAATTTGCCCTTTCACACCATTGTGTGATGTGAAGAAAAGAAAGCAAATTACACTATATTGGGCTGAGTTATCATTCAGATAAATACACTAAGGAAATTCACCGGAAGCATTTTTGTGTGTGGTTACATCATTGACGTCAATTCAGAAGTTCTGTGTATCTCAAGAACAGATGTCAGTTTTCAAATGTTTTGTATTATAAATAAATTGGCTTTTGACCTGAGTAATGAGATAGCTGTACTTTGGCTGTAAATACAATTACTTACAGCTAAACAACTGCAAATTTCCAGTTCTGAGATGTGTTGACTTACAGAAATGCTTTAAAAAAAAAAAAAAAAAAAAAAAAAAAAAAAGAAAAAAAAAAGAAAAAAAAAAAAAAATTNNNAAAAAAAAGGAAAGGGAAAAAAAGGCAGAGACAAAAAAAATGTTGTTCTGAGGGTACAAACTGTATTACTGAGAATTAGAGTAAATAGATTTGGATAATCCATTTTAATCAAGATAGAAGAAGAATGAATGAAGATATGCTGAGATATAATGAACGAAATGTTCATGATAACTCATTTTACTCTATATTTTTTAGTTCTTTGGAGTCTGATCAGTAGGCTAAGAAAAAATAATTTTAAAAAGCCCCAACAAAAAAAACTCCAAAACTTCAAACCTGAAATGAAGTCATCCAGTCTAGAAATATTGTTCTCTGACAAAGCTCCCTCTTTGTCTTGAGAGCTGAGGCAATGCTGCTTTGCTGTCACTTACTCAGGTGAGCTCTCCTTTTTCACAGATTTTAAAGGAGTGTTTAGCTGGCATAGAAAGCTGCAGTTGCCACAACAGAAGGAACTGTGATCAGTTCAGTCAAGGACTTAGGACCAGGTCCCAAAGTCTCACTAAAATGTATCAGTCCAATCTTCTAGAGTTGCAAAGTAAAATTGGGATTGAAGTGAAGGACAAAGTCCAAAACTGATATAAAGAAAGCCACGACTAATCCAGTGCCCAAATCTGAATGCGATAAAAATTGGCCTAAGTCCATGCCTGCCATCTCTAAACCAAATTATACTGAAAAACTATTGCCATAAAGTGCTTTTAAGGTGTAAGTGACACTAAACTTAGTACCAACCATCAGTCTTTCGAAATGTTTAGTCCTTTCTTCTATTTCTCTCTTGAAACCTTACAGAGTAGATTATCTGTTCTTAGATTTGATGATGCGGATGACAAAACTGTCTCCTTAGTTCATTTTCCTTACATTTGTTATACCATTTCTGAAGATTTGTATGGATGGACACAAAACACAGTGAGTGAATTTGCACCCTCCTGCAGAGATATTGCTTTTCCACAGTTAGTTTGGCTTTTGCAAAAAGTTTATCCTGGAAGATGATGAATCTGTTGGGTTTGGGTGCTTTGATGTCCTCCTTTTGTCTTCCTTCAATGACTTCACAAAGGACTATCAGAGAAATGAACTAAATGTCTGTTGAGAAAAGAAAATATTCTTAAAACAATTACCTGTCTAGAGGAAATGCGCTAAATATAATTAGTAGATATACTACAACTATTTCACTAAAAATGTTTTGGGGTTTTTGTGGGGTTTTTTGTTTTTGTTTTTGTTTTTTTACTACCTGTTTCAAAATTGTTTCACCATTGCTTCCCCCACCCCCTTCAAAAATGCTTTATAAGACCAGTTCCTAAATATGTCTCTGTTATG
This sequence comes from Aramus guarauna, assembly GCA_013400195.1. NCBI lineage: Eukaryota > Metazoa > Chordata > Aves > Gruiformes > Aramidae > Aramus > Aramus guarauna. Next base: position 205,655 of record VXBL01009198.1, read on the forward strand.
GATTTAAGCCAAGGCTGCACTGGTGGCCATTCAGAAAAGTGAAAGCTGGCTCGCAAATCTGTGTTGGCGCAGGCTTTGAGACATTTTCTGTGTCTTTCTTGTTCTGGAGACAATTAGCTTCTCTTTGCTTCAGTTCCACTTTTAGAAGAAAGCGGAGAAGTAAATATTCTTAAACTCATGTAGATATTGATAGGACTGATAGCTCGAGGATTGCAGCAAGCCTAAATAAGACTATGATTTGCTAAGAGCATCAATTCATTGTTACTGAATGTCTCAGTCCAAACTCTAAATCCAAAACCACCATCCACTGATGATTATTTACTATGATTAATCCTGGAGGAACTGAAACTCTTGAAGTGTTTGAGGACCCAGCTTAATTCCAAAGTATCCTGAAGACCTTGCACTACGTCCTTGTTCTGTTCAGTGCCTTAACCACTCAGTGACAGACTAATACAGACTAAGAGAGACTACACTTACACCACTCCACACACAGGCAGAAAGCAGTTTAAAATACACCACAAATTCAGGCTCTCTAGATAAGAGGAGCCACCTTAGTATAAAACTAATTGTGAAGGCTACTAAAGAAATGGAGTGTAGGGTTTTGTTGCCTGAACAAATTTTAACTTGTTGAGGTTTCGGCTGTATTATGGTACCACCACACAGTGTGAAATTCCCTATATCCTGTATATGCTTTATCCATGAGATCCCTCTCACATAGAACAGAAAGATTTATAAACTCTGAGGCATTTGTCAGCAGCTCCATTAGTGGCACTCTTCATAAATGAATTGACAGAAAATGATGAAGGGAAAGTTCAGTGTTCTTTTGTTTTGTTTGGAAGTTTTTGGTTGCTTTTGGAAACTCTACAGCCTAGTCTTCATAGTCTCTTATTAAAAGTGCTAGGAAAACTTAAGGTGAAAAAAGCATTAGAGAGCTATAAGCTTGGAGTGCCATCTGGACCTTCAGTAGAAATGTTATCTTCTTTATATAGAGAAGAAATTAATAATGACAATGTATAATATATATTAACCCTTGGAAAATCCCTTTGCAGGGTATACGGAACTGACATTGATTAAAGCAGAAATCCCACATGTGTTTTTGTCCTGTTCTAAATTATTCAGGTCCTGGCAAGACAGTGCTTCATGCACATCCAAAAATAAATAAATCTTTGACAAACCAATCAGTTTTTGAATGCTGTATTTTGAGGAAGGAAAAGAGGAATTGTATGTCCATCCACAGAAATTAGGAAAATTAATTTATTGTTGGTTGGGAGAAGATTTGTTCCTTTCTGGAAAACAGAAGGATTTGCCTTGTTATCTTAATAAATTGCAAACCTTCAGAAACATCAGAATCACAGAGGCCTGCATACTGTTGTTTTTTTTTTTTTCTCCAATCTGTTTTAGCTTTCCTGCCTGGACTACCTTTACAGAATTCAATAATTCATATTTTTAAGTACTCATTTCCATTGAGGAAGGATAAAGATCTTTAGGAAAGAGGCAGTAGGTAGACATAAAGCTATTTACCATAGAGCTGGACTACAGGTTAGACTTTGATTACAAAACTGCACTACAAGCAGTGATCTACACTTCCCCAACAATTGTTCTCTCACTCTCTTCTGTACAACACATGCCTTTGCTTTTTCTCATTATTTTAACTCTGTGTCAGTCGCAGCACTTCACTTTTTCAAGGAATTTTAAAAAATATTAATAAACGAATAGTATGGCATTCCAAATTACTCTAATCAGTGCAACACTTCATAACTCCAAACAGGATCGTGATTCCATTTAACAGAAGATAGTCATCTGCCCTGGCCAACCTCCAGTCTAATACAGGGGTCAGGCAGCGGGTAGTACTACAACTGTGTGATGAATGAATGGTGTACGTGTGGGGAATGGATGTGAAATGATGAGGTGTTTTGCCAAAGATCCCACAGGATATCTGCAGCTGAACCAGGGACACTGCATGGGATTAGTCTGACCACACAGTGAAGCCTACAGTGTAAAAGTGTATAGCTGTCTCTTAGAGTCAGTAGAAAGAAGTAGGCATTGGTAGGATGAATGTCATCTCATCCTAAAAGGAAACACCTAATCATAAGGTAGAAAGTGTCTAAACTTTGATCTGTCATAGACAGCCAAGTATTGAGCTCAACAGCAGAAATCTAGAATACAGACACACAAAGTTAGGTAAGATGGATCTCACCTCGGGCTTTGGTATTACAAAACTGCTGAGCTTTTCTTTGGTGCTTCTTTGAAAAAAAATATTCTCATTTTAAAGATGAGAAATTGGAGAGGCAAACAAAAGAAAAATAATCCAAGAAAAGAAAAAAACATGGGAGCTACTGTAAATTCTTTGTAGACAGCAAACTATTTGAATGAGATCCAGAACCCTGATTCAGCAGGGAAAAGGCAGAATTAGACATCTCAGAAAGGAATCAAAACAGCTATATGTCATTGGGACCTTTTCCAGAATGTAGGCATCTTTTCTCCTTTTTTGTATAAAATTGGCAAGGACCACTCTGTTCTTGGACTATCTTGAAGGTTAGAAAAAAGACATCTCTACATTCTCAGTGCCTCAGTCCTGAGACTCGGGCTTTCTCAGTTGTCATTTCCTTGCACTTTCCTTGGAAAGTGTTATGTTTGTAATGGCATCAGTCTTCATCCGTGCTCCCAATATTTTGCAGCCATTTAGATATCTCTTGCATAAAACCTCTGCAGTGATATATTGTCTGCCTTTTAGCAAGTCATCCCTTCAAGGGAAAAAAGAGACTCAGATACTACAAAATACCTATCATCTCCACTACCCTTAACCCTCCCTGGCTCCACAGTTCCCTGCTAACAACATGATCTCATTCTGCCTCATAAAGCTACTATTTATTTTTGCTATTTTCCATCTCTGTTTTTCCTGTGTATCAGAAGCTTTAAGTAAAGTTGACATCTTTGGACTGCAGGCTGTTGAGGACATGGCATCTAATTAAAGCATTACGTTACACATGCTGTGACATTCCAGGATACCCTTTATCACTGATTTCACAGAGCAAAAGTGTTATTACCTGTAACATCTTCATTTTCTTTTTTTTTTTCAACCATGAAGGAATAGGTTGTGATAACAGCTGATAGCAAGAGAAAACGAAGTAAATCCCCAAGTACTTCACACACAAGCAGTGCCTCTTGCTGCATAGAATTGTTCTGACATAGGTGTTGTCAGGTTGTTGGCGAGAAGGCTCTGCAAAGCATCGCACAGGACTCCTAATCTGCCAACATGACACCGAGTAGTGCTTTACTTCAGGGATGTTCATATTAACAGAGGATAGGAATTCAGCTTGAGAAAAGGGGATGGAAATTGGCCTTATAAGAGAGTGATCCAGCCTCCTGGACAAGAGTTGCTCTGGTCCTGAGGGATCCCTGATCTTGTTGCCTGCCATGGATACCTGCCCTTCCCAGTCTGCCCAGGGAAGCACTTGAGTCACCATCCCTGGAGATATTTAAAAGACGTGTAGATGTGGTGCTTAGGGACATGCTTTAGTGGTGGACTTGGCAGTGCTAGGTTAATGGTTGGACTCAATGACCTTAGGGGTCTTTTCCAACCTAAATGATTCTATCATTCTATGACCCTATGATTCAAGAGACTCTCCTACAGGATTCCCACGGTTTTGCTGTTTCAAAGGAAGGTTATCACCAAGAAACTGATCAGTGGGATTGGTACATATATTCTTAAAAGCTAAAGTTTTCCCCGTGTATTTAAAGGAGGCAGAGAATCACCAAGCAAAAGGTGATGGCAGCTTTTTTTCTTTTTTTTTTCTGTTTTATTTTGTTTCTGTGTTTATTTTCTAAAACAAACTCTTGTCTTTATACAATATCTTCTTTGAAAAGTATGAAACTCCCAATGTAACAAGATTCTCAGTGCTTTATAATATCTTCTTGTACAGGTATGTAAGAAAACCTGCAGTCCTCTACTCAGATCAGCTTTGAACTGTGTATATGACTATGAAATATGGGCCTTTGAGTAAAAAACTTCCAACTATGTGACAGTGTAGCTACATGTGGAGTCCTAATGACCAAATGTTCAGAATTCTCAAGGTTTTAGCTTTTAACTAAGTAATTAATTTGAAGAATAAACATGAAAAACCACTTTTTCCAATGGGTATTCAATTTTAGAAGAGACTCTAGAGCAAATATTTTCTTTAAAAAAACAAACAAAAAAATTCAATAGAAACTTGCATGGTTCCTGGCAGAGAAACAAGATTCAGAGCTAAGCTTTATTAACAACTCAAATCAAACCAAATGCTTGGCCTTTCTAACTTTCAGAAAGCTTTGGCTAAGTTTCTATTATGTGCCTCAATTTTGTCAGATGTAGATACCTAAATATATTTAATGAAATATATTTCTCCAAGGCAACAGAAGCCAAAAGTCTGTCCATATATCATGGCTGAACATCACCCAACTTGCCTTTCTCAGCTTCATACTATTTGCAGGATAAACAGTTAACATAAGAAGTGGATCTAAACTAGACTGTGTATATCTAAGCATCAGTCCATTGAATTTAAGTCTTAAAAACCCACAGTTGATTTGAATTCAAAATATGCAATAGAGAAATCAAATTATACTTTTAGCTTTCTTTTTCTCGGTCAGAAATCTACACAAATAGGAAAAATAATAACCTATCACTAAAAACTGAAAATTATTTTTCTGGAGTGTATAGGAAGTTTCAATAGCTTTACAGCCTGGTAATGTGAAACAAGAAAGCCAAACGAGTGCTGAGTTGTTCCTTCAAAATCAAATTGATGAATAAGAGTCATAAGTCCTGATGCAGCTAACCATGGACTTCAACAAAGCTGTAAAGATTTACACCAAGAGGGGCTTTCTTTCTGGATCACTGTCAGATCAGCTGTCAAACCCTTTCTTTCTTTCCCTACCCATTCACCTTTCTTTCCTTCTATACTCCCTGGCATAGACTCCCAATCCTCAGGGTCACCAGGGCACTGTTTTGCTATGAGGGGTGATTTCCATTTTTAATGACTGACTCTGCCTTTCCTGATACAGATACCATGCTGACACTGCTGGAGGACTAACACAGAAACTTTAACTTACTTACACCTCCAGGAGAGTTGCCTCCAGCAGCTAAGATGCCAAGGCACTGGTTTCCAAATGCTGCCTTGTGGCAACCCACGTCAGTGATTCACAACAACACAAACCTGCTTGTGAAGCTGCACCCACCATCTCTCTGGGATGTGACTGGTCTGCTCATGCGGCATCCCAGCCTGTACCAGGCTCACAGCAGCCTTGCTCTCAGTGTGCTCCTGCTTTCACTGCTCACACAAACATGAAAGGATTTCCTGGACCTTTCTACCTGACCAAGCTCCTGTGGGCAGGAGAAGACACGTTTGTACACCTTCTGCCTGCAGACAGGAGAGTTGCCTTATCACTGGGCTGCAGAATGAGCGTGAAAGCTTCTCATCCATTTTTTCTGTCCTTCCCATGCCAAACTGCTTTGGCCGAAGGTGTGGAGGCTGGATAGCTTCTAATCGGGATTCTTAGCAGATGAAAATAGCACGCACAACTCCAAATGTGTAATAAATGTACCAATTTGTAGGTCAGGTGTATGACCTTGTCCATTTATATTAAAGAAACTATTTATATAGTCTTACGTACACAGATCTCATAAACTCACACTACAGTTTGCTTGAAGCCAACAACACATCACTATGGATGTAACACCGCAAGTATTTATTCCTACCATACACATCTGAAGTGACTTAGCTGAGCTGCCTGCTTAACCTTTTCCATTCACAATACCTGGGGGAGGTGAATGGACTTCGTCCATGCCACAGCATTTTAATACCATCTCCCAGCACATCTTGTTAAGTCTTTTAGGCAGACTCTAAGTTCAGCCTCAGGCCCAAACAGTGCTATTAGGAAGATTTCTGTGAGTGTAGTTCCCAGTTGCTGTAGATATTGTCAGCACGAAGACAAAGTAGGAGCCACCGTGCCTCCTGTCAGTTAGATGGAAGTAGGCAAGCCCTGCGGGCAGGGAGCTCATTGTCTCAGCACTGAGTGTGAAACTGGAGACAAGCTACACTCCTGTGCAAAATGTGAGAAAACGAAAAAGGAAAAATTAACCATTTGGAAATACCAACAGATTCTCAGGGAGATGCATGTTATCCCAGATGAGTTGTGATATGAACTAAGAGTATGACCCCTACATTTTTAAGCCAGACAATGTATTATAATCTTTTGGGCCAGTCACTTGCATTACATAGGTTGTACTTGTGCAACATGGTCATGTATATTCACGTAGTTAGGTTTTTGACAAGGTTTCTCTGTTTTCTTCCCTTAGGCTGATTATAATTAGAGAGGCAATCAAGGCTGTGAAGTAGAGTTACATCTAATGTACCCCACATACAAGGGGCTTTGCAATTAGCATTTGCAGTGGGATCCATCCACCAGCCTCCCTTTTGGATTCATTCTAACTTCACAAAGTAACTAAAGAATTTTATCACCTTAGGAATTTGGCTGGTACTACATGCCTGACAAAACAACTTTCTGCATCAGTCCCACTGTGGAGGTGTATCTTTAGCCAAGGCCATAGTCTGTGGTGAGCCATAGCTAATGGCTTGGGGAAATATGCCTCTAATCTAGGACAATGGGATTGTATATTATTTATTTTACTGTGTAAGCTTTTTGCCTGAACTAGTCTCACCATTGAATTCTTAATTCCCATTAACCACAATTAAAAGAGAAAAATGTTTGTGGTTGTGAGCCCCAGACTAACTGCTTCTGACCCACTGCAGCCCTGCAGTGACTTGTGTTATGTTAGGAGAATGCTGAAGTGTCTGAGACCTCCTCTGCTGCTCTACCCAGATAATATTTTGTTACAGATGGGATGTGACCCTCAGGTAGAATTTTCCCCCTTTCTAATCTGCATGAAGCAGTCATCTTCTGATATACAATACAACAACAACTCCAGTCAAAACTGTAATTACCAAGTCAGTTTTTATAAGGTTGCAGAAGTTATTCATGTTATGGACACGAGCAGCATCTAACAAACCCTGACTTGTTTTGGTAATGGCTCATGAGAGCTCAGCCATTCACAAATCTCACATCTGTCATTTCTAAGTCGTCCAGCAGTACTTTTCCACTGCCAGGAGCAGTTGGCTATACTGTTATAGTTGGGAAAACATAGTAGCAATGTCATATACCTGTCAGCATATATATCAAACAGCAAGGAGATAAAGACTTCATCCAAAATTGAAGAGGAAACATAACATTTCAATTTTGCACAGTTTGGTTGGATTTTGCACAGGGCGGGTGTCAAGAGGAGGGGGCCAGACTCTTTTCAGTGGTGCCCAGCAGCAGGACAAGGAGCAATGGCCACAAACTGGAACACGGGAAGTTCCATCTGCATATGAGGAAAAAATTCTTCACTTTGAGGGTGACTGAGCACTGGGACAGGCTGCCCAGGGAGGTTGTGGAGTCTCCTTCTCTGGAGATATTTAAAACCTTCCTGGACATGATCCTTTGCAACCTGCTCTAGGTGATCCTGCTTTAGTAGGGTGTTGGACTAGATGATGTCCAGAGGTCCCTTCCAACCCCTACCCTTCTGTGATTCTGTGATTCTGTGATTCTGTGATTAGTATTACATTGAAAAAGCATTCAAAAGCACTAAACTGGTGCAAGGATAATAAACGCTTTTTGTTACATAAATAAGTGTCCTTTTTTTTCTCCTATCAACAGGAGAAATTCTCAGGACAGGACTGGAAGGGAAAGTGAAGGTCCACCCTACATAGCACTTCCCTAAGTAGTCTAATAAGGTTTGAAACAAGAAAGGATGGCATTGCGGCCTGGCCTGGGAAGAGAACAAGGGATGTAAACGTATCAATAAATCCCATCAGACATAGGTTGCTTCTACCAGGACCACCATCTAAGAGATTAGCAGTAACTGTCTTTCTGAAAAGATGTCCAGGGATGTTATTAAAGAATCATAATTCTGTTGCCACAGTCCTTTCTGGCTTAAATAGCATAATATCACATTGGGGTTTTTTAGTTTGTTTTTTTGGGGGGCTTGACTTTCTTTTTTGTTTTTGTTTTCAACAGAGAACAACACTGCTTCTCTAGTGTGCAGTTGAGACAGTAAGAAGCAAAGCTCACCCTGATCTTTGGTGACTTCTGCGAGAAGAGAGGAGAGACGCTGAAGTTCCCATGTTGAGTATGAACATTTTTATGTTGTTGTTTCACCATAAGCAGAATCATCAGCAAACTGATGTTAAAACACTGCATCTCTAAATTGATGTGATACTTGATGCCACATTCTACCTAGCTCTGGCATTTACAAGAAAATGCAAAGGAATAGCTACCAAAGGAATGATGAAATGCAGGTGCTTGAACTTGGAGCAGTGATCTTGAAAGTGTACAAAAGAAACAAGAGTTTCATTTTTTAAATTATTATCATTATCATTGTCATTATTATCTCAGTGCATGAACTTTTAAGAAGGAGGAATGCCCTGACCTTAAATCAAACCACAATTTCTCTTATGCAAGAACATGCATTCCTCAAAGAGAAAGAAGCAAACAATGTACTTCATAGCTACTCCTGTGTCTAACAAAATAATTCTTGTTTAGATAATTCAACAAGTCACACGAGCTTTCCACTGCAGTCAGCAGGACAGCTCACACGAGATGCTCATGTGCCCTAAATTTGCAGGATACTGATCTCATATATTCAATATTTATTTATATATTGTTATGGTATTCTTGTTTCTGTCTCATATTTGTATCTCCCTTGCACTTTAAACAAAAGCCTCTGTCCACTTTACACCCATGATTTTGTGTATGTGGCAAGATGGTTATTGAGTTTCACCATGGACTAGAGTAAGAAAAATCTATCTTTAATCCATTTTCATGGGTTTCCCAGTAAAAAAGTCACAGATAGAAAAAGGAAGTCACATATGTCTTACGTTAGTCTACATTCGTCTTTCTAGCACTGATTGTAAATGTTGCTCTGTGGTTATGAAACATATTAATTTATTTTTCTAGAAAAATGTTCTGAGAAACTTCATGCGTCACCAAACAGCTAACAGTTTCTTGTGATTGCTGGGGCATATGTTTTTGTGACAGGCAACACTTACACAACCAAACACAGCTGTTTAAAAAAACAGTGTAAAATATGCAGGTGCATGAAGGACAAAAAAAGAAAAAAAAAAAAAAAAAGAAAAAAACCTTCCCCCTTCCTCCTCGAAACAACTTTGTCAAGCTTTATCTTTTTCTTTGGGAGTCTCTCAATATTCCTTGATCTTAAAAACCTGCACCTGAGGTCTGAGAAGCTCAGCTTTCTTTTTTATTTATTTACTTATTTTTTTTAAATTTATTTTTCTTTGTAGAAGAATATGAAGAAATTGGACTTTAAAAGCTAAGAAACCAAGTTACTGAACAAAAGACAGTAACTTTTTTATAAAGGCCATTTTGCTTTTATCACATTAAAGTACTGCAACTGGCACTCAGTCTGAGAATGAATTTAGCCTAGATAACTGGACCTACCAATTTACATAGACAATAAAGATCTAAACATGCTTTCAAGTTTAATGTATTGGGTTATTTGTAGCTGATTGACCATAATTAAACCAATTGTGCCTGGTATTAGTCTGAAGTAATTCTGTCCAACAGCTGTTTAACACCATAAATTGCTTATTTCTGAATGTGAAAGTTTACATTTCAGAAGCAGAATTGTCTTCTCTGGCATGGAGGTGGGGGTCAGAACCACATTTTTAGGGCATGACATGAAATAACTCCCTGCTACCATGATTAGTTCGGAACTCCCAGGAGATCCGTTGATGGAACGTGTTGGGCGAGCAGACTCAGTGTGCACATCAAGGAGTTGTCAGTGGGTTCACAGAGGCGGAGCGGGACAAACCTTTACCTCCACAGGCTTTATTGTCCCTGAAATATTAAGGATTGCAGTCTTATAACAGTGCCTTTTCTAAAAACAAACAAACAAACAGGAAGAGTTATTTCATAGCCTTGACCTAGCAAGTCACAAACGTGAGAGATCTCTTTGGCAAGAGCCTGGGTTCACAGAGACTTGTTAGATATACCGTCAACTTTCCTCATGCTGCACTCTAATTTCACAAACTGTTTATCAGCCTTCATTTGTGGATTACATCGGACCTCTGTACTTCATATAAACTGAAATAATTTGTTTCCTTAGACATATTAGAGACAAATGATTTGCTTTAGAAAGAGTCAGGAATATGGCTGGAGTATTTTCTTTGCAAACTTTGCAATAGAGATATGGAATTGTTGCAAAGAACAAGGCTCACGTTTCATCATGCTGTTAGGAGGTATTTCATATCCCTGTGAAGGTTTGATGTGTCATCAAATATCACATAAGTCCTGAGATGTCATAGTGATTTAATAGGATGTTGCTGAAAATTTTGTCCTTTGTTGAAATAACTTCAAAAATTCTCATAGAGAATACACTTTTTTGTTTTTGAGAAAAATTGCAGTAACTTATTTTGAGAGTTTAAGGTGTCATTCTTAATTTTCTTTTTTTATTTTTTTTTAAAGCATGAATATATGCAACCCCAAAATTGTATAAGACAAAATTAGCAGTGATATCTCAAGCATAAAGTAGCTTGGAAAAGGAGCATAACAGAACTCCCACTGTTCAAGCAATGTATTAGCTGTTAAATACTTTTACCCAGTGAGAATAATTAAACACATATTTGGCTTTATGCATTACAGTGTTCCTCCTAGCAACATAGTGAAACAAGTGCTAAATTTAAAGCAAGTGCTTCACTTCTATGGTTTCAGACAATTGACTGCAACAATTGTTTGGTGAAGCAACCAGATGGTACTACTAGAAACCTCAGAAAGCTTTTCCAAAAATGCCATTTCTATTTTCAGAACAAATGTTTCTTGAATTTCCATAACCAGATATGAAGATGAAGCTTGTGTCCTTTAATTGTTATAACCTACTATTAGAAACACAAAAGAGGTAGAGAGCCTGTTACATATATTCTACCTCCATCAATCACTGTTGCTGAGTCAAAAGGACCATCGTTGTTAACCCACTCAGCACAGCATAATAAAAAGACAAGAGTTCTTCAGCTTCGCTCCACTTGTGAGAAAAAAAGAAAAAAACCCACATAATTTTCTTCTAATATCTATAATTTATAACTGCACAGACTTTACTTCATGGTTTACTAATTGAAATATATAAAAAAATACTACATTCAGCAATTGTCCTTTCTTCTCAAGCTCTATCATGTTTTCTTAAGGTTAGGTCAACAATAGGGGAACCCAAGATGATAGATAAATCACCTTTAAAAATATTAATCATGAATTGTAAGAAAATATGAGACAAAATATCAGTGAAGTCACTTAAAAAATATTCAGATTATTATATAGTCTGTGTCCCAACAGCTGCATCTGATTCTACTTCATATAAGTGCAAGTTGGACATCCATAACCTCTGGGATCTTAACAGATGTTGTCATGAAGTTGAACATTTTTACATAAGCAAAAGCTAAACAAATTAATTTCAGGCCACCCAATGTTTCCAAAAGGCAATTGCCTGGCACTGCCAAAGATTGTATTACTCCATGCAAAACTATATCCAGACACTCCAGACATACTTTTCAGTTTTTATTATTTGTGCCTTTAATTATAAATTTAATCTGTCAGGTTTTCCTCTGACCAATGCCATCAAACACAGAGACTGAGGCTAGTTCTGCTGTGTGTTTGTGTGTAGAAACATTTGAAAGATGCCTGCAGTTGCTGCAAGCAGCACCGCTGTAGTTGTGCCGCTGAGCAGAGGGGTTGAAGTCCACCAGCAGCCTGCATGGGCTAGGAAGGAGGAGAAATGAGTCGGATGTGAGGGTGGCAAAGAACAATCATCACTGTGCTAACTGAAGAGATGTGAACAGGCTGGGTATCAGCCTCGCTGGAGATCAGCACAAACTTCAAAGAATCTCTGTTTGTGCACTACACTCTATGCGTCATCCATACAGAGTCTGGCATCTCGTAACTTTACATTATTATGTGGCTCATTGGCTTCAAGCTTCTTGTTGCCATTAGCCTAGAGAAATCAACTATCTTTTCTAAGCTCATTAATATTCCCCCAAAGAAAAGCTACTTCCCTTAATAAAATATGTCTGCTTTTTACAAGTGGCTCTTCCGGTTTCTGCTCTAAGAGCAAATGCTTGGCAGTCTTGAAAGTCTAGACTCCTCCTTGAGCTCATTACGAAGTATATCAATGTCAGAAAAAACAGTACAGGACAATCTGAAGTTTTTAACTTTACACAAACAGGCCTTTCATCTATCACTAGCAACATTGTAGTGAGAAATTGAACATCTATCTATAATTTAAATACAACCTCACTGGTATAGTACTGATTGAACCACTTCACATTTCAGATTTGTTCAGAATTAAAAATAGCTGTTTGGCTCAGCAACTGTGAGTTTCATTTTACCAAGAATTAAAGCTATTACATGCCCAATATCCTAGGAAGCTATAGCTATTCAATTCCCTATAGTTTTAATAACAGATTCTGTGTCTATTGGAGAAAGGTTATGTTCAGTATAGCACTTATTCCATGCTGCACTTAATGAACTAGCTTGGCATTATTTTTGATACAGGTTCATTACATGCTCATTATAAACTTTGAAAAAAAATCCCACAGTGCAGAAAGATACTGACATTATGAAGTAGCGAAAAATATTGTGTTTCCTAATGGCAATCAGTTCAACCATGTATATTTTTTGCGACTTTTAAAAGGATTTATAATCTAGGGGTTTTGGTTGGTTGGTTGGGTTTAGTGGGAAAAAAACCTCAAACTATTTCAGTGTTACCATTGTAATCATCATCTGCACTGTTTTGGAACTTAATTCTGGGATCCACTCAGCTGTTCAAATCAGCTTTTTTGCAGTCAAAAGCCTCAGCTATGGTGAAGGCAGTCCGGGGTCTTAGTTGTAGCAGGGTCAATACAGCTGAGCTATAAAATATTGCATTTCACATTATTTTGTAATGTTTAAATGGCTATTTAAGCTATTAAAAAAAGAAAAAAAAAAGAAAAAGAAGAAGAAGAAAAAAAAAAGCCCTCCAGTAACAGAATATCCATTTACATGAGACAGCATCTTCTGGAAACATTAAAGGTGCCTATCTGTGCAGTGCCCAGGATAGGTTTTCATTCAGAACAAGACCTTTTTCTGGTACAGACATTTCACTCAACTATAGAGTCTGAAAAATCAAGTATCTCACTGTAGGTTCTCCTTCATGGTCTGCAAAGGAGGCCTTATGTGCAGGCTGCTTTAAAGCATGGTTTTACTCATGTCATCTGCCACAGAAAAGCACAGCGGGGCTGTTTGACCTTGTGAAAGCAAAGCACACTGGCGGGTTGTTAGAAGCCCATGGGTAGTATCTAAAAGGCATAAAAATATTTATGCCCACATGCATACTTCCTAAAAACCCTCAATATCTCCCCAAGAGGTGTGGAAGCACTTGAAAGCTATTCTCTCTGACTTAGGATTTTTGTCCATGAAATTTTAGGTGTCTATCCTGGCTTCAGCTAGGATAGAGTTAATTTTCTTCCCAGTACCTGTATAGCATTGTGTTTTGGATTTGGGATGAGAATGGTGTTGGTAACACACTGATGTTTTAGTTGTTGCTAAGCAGTGCTTACACAGAGTCAAGGACTTTTCAGCTGCTTCTACTGCCCTGCCAGCAAGGACGCTGGGGGTGCACAAGAAGCTGGGAGGGGACACAGCCAGGACAGCTGACCCAGACTGGCCAAAGGGATATTCCATACCATATGTCATGCTCAGTATATAACCTTGGAGTAAGATGGCCGGGGGTGTGATCACTGCTCAGGGATGGGATGGGCTTCAGTCAACAGGTGGTGAGCAGTTGCACTGTGCATCACTTGTTTTGTATATATTATTATTATTATTATTATTTTATTATTATTATCATTTTCTCTACCTTTGCTGTCCTCTTAAATTGCCTTTATCTCAACCCATGAGTTTTACTTTTTTTCCCGATTTTCCTNACTGGCCAAAGGGATATTCCATACCATATGTCATGCTCAGTATATAACCTTGGAGTAAGATGGCCGGGGGTGTGATCACTGCTCAGGGATGGGATGGGCTTCAGTCAACAGGTGGTGGGCAGTTGCACTGTGCATCACTTGTTTTGTATATATTATTATTATTATTATTATTATTTTATTATTATTATCATTTTCTCTACCTTTGCTGTCCTCTTAAATTGCCTTTATCTCAACCCATGAGTTTTACTTTTTTTCCCGATTTTCCTCCCCATCCCACTGTGGGGAGGGGAGAAGTGAGCAAGCAGCTGTGTGGTGCTTAGCTGCCAGCTGGAGTTAAACCATGACAGCATCAGAAAACTCAGATATGATGTAGCTCATTGAATTCCCTGCTGTTAATAGAGGGAGATATAGATACACCGGTTTACTTCATATAGGTGTACAGCTCTTCCCATCAGTCCCAGAGAACCACCAGGCAGTGTTGGCATTGCCCCACAATCGCCTTAGCCTGGCGGATACACCTCACGGAGAGCAGGAAGCACTACTGTGGTGCCAGGTGTGTCCTCTCTGCAGGCTGCTGTGCAATTACTTTCTTATCTGTTTTCCTCTTGGCTGTGTTACTCTCTGGTTGCACAGAAACTCAGGTTCAAGAAGAGAAAACTTTCTCAGTTGTACCATGACCTGACAGTTAGAGCAAAATAAGCAATCTGTCACCACTGTTCTTCCATGCTGCAGCCCCAGCTACAGGATTATGCAAAGTTGGATACAATCACAAGTGGATATGGAATTTTTGGTTGAATCTATGAACAACATCTTTTCCAAGCAATAAAATAGTTTACTAAAACCAAGACTGGAGCTCAATCCTACCTCTTAGTAGTAAGTGCTTAGGTTTAAGCACAACTGCTTTCCTGTGGATGAGGAGATTTTAATTAACTGAAAATTAAATGTGTGATTTAAAGCTTGACACTGTGTGACTTGCTAGATTGGAATTGGACATAAATATAAAAAATAAACCAAAGGAGAACTCAAGTGATTAATGGCCTAAATACCATTCTCAGAGATGTCCTAGAAACATTGCCTAACTTCAGAACCCCTAATCATAGCACCTAGGATCTAAAATGTGACTTAGTAAAAATTTGTGACCCCAAACCCAGAAAACTGTGATGCTGAAAATCCTGCACACAACTGCCATCTACATAGGCAGAAATACCTAAACTTTCCAGAACTCTCTAGATCTTCAACTTCTCCCTGCCTCTCCATATCTTCTCATGGCATAATGACATGATAACAATTGCTTAAAAAAAAAAAAATAAATAATATATATATATATATATATATATAAAAAATTGAAGCTCCTTCCTTTTCTGCTTATTGTAGACCTTCCTTCAACAGCCTGATGGCAAGACCATTCAAGGTAGCCATCTAGCTCATAGGCTAGATTTCAGTGCTGCCTCTGTTTATAAGTGCTCAGATTCCCTCGCCCATAGATATCCTCAGACTAAAGATGGATTAGAAACAGATTTTTCACTTTTGAGACAAGTACTTTAAGTGGAAGCACACAATGCAAGAGATGAGTAACATCTCCTTCACCATCACCACTACCTCCCCTCCACTTTGGAAGGAATTCAGTGTTGGCCCAGACTCTGCTCCAACCACAGGCACCAAAACAAGCTTCTCTCACGACCTGGAGTTTGGCGTTTCTTCCACTATGTCTGCATAGCAATGGCTGTTAAAGCAGATGGAAATCTGTCTCATTCTCTGGTAGCTAAGAGCCTAAATTTCACATCTGTCTTCCCTTAGGTGGAACTTACTGAGCCCAGACCTTGATCTTAGGAACTAGCTCGATCCAGCAAAGCTGAAGAATCAAATTTTGAATTACTGTATCTTCATTGTTTGGTCTGTTTTTCTCTGGATCTAGCATCCTCATGCCTCAATTTCAATAGAAAAGTTGTGGGTGCAACTGCAGCCGCAATCAAATGCACAGTGGTTGGTCATCTGAATAGTTCTCCCTCCTCCACTGACTATATTGTGAGGATCTCCGCTGATCAGCCTAGGAACACAGACACCTGGTGAATCACCTAGTGTTCACCTAGGGAATCCCACTGCATATGACTTGGCCCCAGGTTCTCAAAGTTTTCATGCATTTTATTTCCCATACTGGAATTCCCAAAAGATGTCAAAAGAAAATCCAGGACAGAAGAATGCTCCTAATTTCCAGGCAGAGCTGAACCTCAGTTGCCTGCAACTTTATCTTACAGCTAATTGATTCCTGAAGATATAAGAGCTTATATGGCAAACTGACTAACCCTTACCGTAGTGAGTACTAATTGCTTAGACTCTCAAAATAGCTTACAAGAATAACACATGCTAACCACACATACCAAAACATAGTACTATTAGTCAGTGTTCCAAGGAAGTTAATTACTCTTTCCATAGTGTGTGAGTGTGTGCACTACAATGCTACAAAAATTTATTTTTAAATAGTCAAGCCACAGAATCTCAGAAGCTGAGATCACAGGAGTCTGGGTTACAAGAAGAGTATGGGTTAAAGCAACAGAAGTTAAAATGGAAATCCTGAGACAGCTTCCATTCCCAATTCCATGTGTTTTATTTCATTTATGAAATAACTAATGCAGTGACTGAAAAAATAATTGAAAGATTTGCTTGGAAAGGAAGAGCTAATACCACTGAAGTCCTATATGTCATATTTCCTTTCTCAAAACAGCTGTCAGAAACTAGCAGCACTAAGAACCCATAAAAAACCCCACATGAAAATAATGGATAAAGTAGCAGATGCAGATGCAGCTTTTACTTAATGTGATAATTCCTCTATTTGAAAAGGCATACTACTAAAACAGCAGTAGAAAACTCTTTTTTAAGAACCCACCTTCTGATCATGAAGGCAGGTGGTCGAAGCCTGGGAAAGACCAGTGGCTTGTACAGCAACCTCCTAAACTCTTTTCACTGCAGAGTGAACCCATGACTAATTGTAGACAGCTACAGTTAAAGAAGACAAATCACAAAAACATGTTTACTACTTCCCCAAGGAAACACTTATTACCAAATTCAAATATCTGTTCTACAAAGCATGGGATGTACACTGGAGATCTAGTCAAGAAAATGCTCATGAGATCCAAAGAATAGAGGTTCAAACCCCAAAAGAAGCAGAGGTATGATGTTGCATTAAAAGAGGAAGCTTTGCTACAAGGCTTCTGAGTTTCTGAACAAGGTTTCAGAAGGAACAGTCAGCTTCTAGGAATGTGATATTCTCAATCAGGAAAACTGAGAAGTACACATATAAAACATTTAGAAGAAAGAGTTAGAACTGAGATAAAATAATTCTCCTGGAGAAGTCTCATTTTCCTTCCCGACTCCCCCATCTACACTTTGGGAACAAAAGCTCCTAGTAGCCTATTGGAAAGGGAGACATTGTTTTCAATGTCTTTTGCAACAGGCAGAGAAAATGTTGTACCATCTAGGGTGTGCATTTTGTTCAGTCGAGCGTTACAAGGCTGGGCTCATAGATGTGACAGGGAAGGGATTTTATAACATCAGTTATATAACTTGTTGATTTTCGTAGATGGTTAGCAGCAATAGAGTTACATTGGACAATGTGAAATCATCTCTCAAAATGATACGATATGACAGGCCAAGTGTATTCTGACTTGATTTGCACCAGGCACTAGTATAGACTATCTCACTGCAGTGCAGCCATTCCCAAATAGAACCGATGAAGTCAAAGATGCTTGTAAGTTCTCGAAGTGGGGGAAGAAACCCTGTGTTTTCCAAAAGTGCCGGCTCCTGGTACTTAATGAATAGTGTATTGTAATGCAGAATTTAAATTAATTGTATACCAGGAAGGGATTTGGGGGTTTTATTTATTTATACATCTCAATGTCAGTCAGTATACAGAAAACATGATCCAATGAGTTCAGCATGTGGGGGTAATCATGTAGTTAGGCGGCAATGTTTAATCTAGTTGAGGCCAGTAATCTCTGGATGTCGATGTGCAATGTCATGCGCTGCCTTGTAGCGTTTCCACATGGGCGATCTGTTACTTTACAGCATTAAAATCTGCATTTGATTTCTTACTCTCTTATCTGCCTCCTCAGGGATTCGGTAAATCCAGCAGTAATTTACGACCGCCATTCTCTCTGGGCTTTGACACATACGCAGTCAAGCATTAAAATCAGGCTTCTCAAGCAGTTACCACTTGCCCTGCCCTTCTGACGGAGCTTGCCAGTGCCACCACAGTAACTCTGAAAAACCCAGTGAAGCAACTCCCGAAGCTCTCAAGCCTGTTCATTAAGGTACATAGATCCACTTTGAATTTAACGCTTAGCTGAGAGCAGCAGCAGTACAGAGGCTGATTTATAAATCATGCATCAATCCGTGTCAGAATTGGGACAGTAACTTGGGCAGCACCCATCTGAGCCATCTGATTTTATTCTGCTTCTCCATGTGAATGAACCCTTGGACTTCATCAATGTTTACAAGTTAGTAGATGACAATCCCTCCAAAAGCAATTGTTTCAGCACAACAGGGCTACTTCAGATGCTTTGCAGACTATTATTCTACTGAGTGCTTTACAGACTCTCAGTTTTCATCAGTTACAATTTTTTTTTCCACTTTTTGAAATTTTCATAGCCACAAATGAAGCAGAAATGAGGGTTTGCTGCACACTCCTCTTGAACCCCAATAAGAATTGTGCTAAGTCACTGCCTCCACATGGGAAAATGTCTCTCTTTCAGACATGGGTGCATTTATATAGCATAGCAAATTATGTAGGCTCTTGCACATTTTTATTATACAGAATGAACAGCCAAAGTGGTTGTTGATTTTAAATGATAAACTTTTATTCTGAATATACTGTTTTTGCACAAGAATTAACACAACAGTTCTAGGATTATAAACTTTTTATAACATTATTGTACAAATTTTTACAAAAAATTATTTTTCCAGGCTTGTCAAGTTCCACAAAAGTGTCAAGAGAACACAAGAAAAGGGAGAAAGACCTGCTTGCCTTGTAAGAGCAATCAAGCCTTTTTTTGCAGAAACGCACACTGAGCATTTCAATAAAAGTATCCCAGAAAGCATGATCCAGACATTCCATACAACACAAGAAGAGAAGACAGCTTTGTCAGATCACAATCGCAATTCCATGGCATCTGAACAAGACAGTATCCCTTTAGCCTCAGTGAAATTATTTCTTCAAGATGATGTTTTTCTTTAAAACCATAAACAGGACAGATGCAAGTAGCTGGGAAGAGGGTGAGGCTAACTTTTCAAAACTCCTGAATTGTTTTCAGACACTTTGTTTTAATCTTTTTACAGTAGTGTACAATGAGTATTAACAATATTAACATTGTGGTATGAAAAAAAAAATAAAATCTGGCCTTTGTTAAAGGCTTGGATGTCTGATGAAGCTAGGGTAAAATTTATCCTACGGAAGGAGTTATTAAGATTTCACCTTCAGTCGACATTCCAGAAACACCCAAGTGCGTTGCAGTGCCTCACAGGCAGTAATATACTTCTTAATAACCAATGTGCTAGTGTCTGAATTTGCAGGACCAGTGGGACTGAGGTTGTGTTTTGAAATTAAGACATACTAAGCATGTTTTCTGAGCTTAAGTGTTAATGGGAACAAAAGCTCTTAACGTCTCTTCAGTGATACCCAGAAACTCTCAACCACAGCAAGTAACACTTGGGTTGCAAAGGTCACTTAAAAGGGATACTGCCTATTTGAACCCAGTAAGGCCAGTTTTTAAGTTAGTAAAAGGAATATTATAGGAAAACTTACAAATGGCAGCAACACTGGTTTTTTGTCAAGTTAAGCAGTAAAGCCTCAAGCATTAGAAACATGAAAAAGATCATACTAAAGTCTTAAAGGTACAGGACCTAAAAATCTTGTCAGTCATACCTGCTATGTCATGTTAAAAACCTGTTACAAATATGGACCACGGTCAGTGTTTTGGCAGTAATGCTGGTTGTTTAAATGAAAAACTAGAAAGAAACCTTGCATGTTAAGTCCTCAGATCATGTTTTGCACTGTACCATGCTGTAACAACTTTAATGGTGGTTATTTGTCTGATATACAATAGGCTGCATGACTTCTGTGTAAACTGAAACAGTCCCAACAGTTCCCTTAGTGTTATCTAAAGGATCTGACAAAATATCAACACAGCTTTTTTATCTGTTAAAAAAAAAAAAAAAAAAGTTTTTACAACATACTGTAATTTGAAAATGTCTCAGTTTAAAGCCTAGGATCAAGTTTCCTCTCTCATAGACAGGACAAGATGACTATTATGCATTATGTGAGAGTAAGGATACTGTCTGCATGAAAATATGTATATATTCACGGAGGTTATTTCGAACTGACTGGTATTCACATTTTTTATTTGTGTTTTGTAATTTGCAGCTATCTAGGTAGTGCATTCTAAAAAATCTTGACCACTACTTGGATATAATCAAAATAAATATTGCTTCCTGCAAAAAAAGAAGCCAAAATTTCATTTTTCCTGTTTGAAGTATCGAGTTCTATAGGGATGGTACTAAGCCACTCTGGAAGGGCCAGATCCTGAGTTTTCTGTCAGATGGATGCAACAGCTGGAAGGCTAAGTGTTTATACAGAAACATGTTTCTTCAGGTCACATAGAGGGGCAGAGGAGAGGAACAAAGGACATTTCCCTCTTTGTCTAACCCAAGAAGGCTAATGTGTCTGCACGGCGTGGGCTTCTCCCGCGTTTTGTATTCGAGCACTCTAAGGGAAAGGGGAGGAGAGCAAAAGGCCCAGTTGTTTCCTGTGGTGGCAGGGCTCTGTGCCACCTCTTTTCTGCCTACAGACAATCAAATGTTTATTAAGTAACTCAGAATATGGCCTACCAGCATAAGGAAATTGTTCCAAAATATTAAATTATGTAACTCTTCCATGAAGGGTTTCTTTTGGGAAGCTAAGTGAAAACTATATAATATAGAACTTAACATACTGATTATCTTACAATAAATTGAAAGAGTAAAATGCAAACTAATATGTATTTTAAGCAATCTTACAATAAAAGCCATGAGTGCAGTATTGGCCTCATCCTACAACACTTGTTCCTCCCATAGAATTTCAATTGACCATGCTAAGGAAAAATACAGGATGCAGTCTCAGCATTAGAAATAATGAAATATAGAAATAATTTTTTATCAGGTAGTAACTGATGATAGAGTGAAGTGCAGTAATATGACTGGAAGGGAGAGCTCCAAGATTATCTTCACCAGTATTATCAAAACTAGCTCACCTTCCCTAAGGAGGACCAACACAGTTACTTGTACTTTTAACCCCATGACTTTACTAAAGATGTTCTTTTAAAAAAGCTAAATCTGATCATAGAACAAAAGGTCAAGTTTTATTTTTTTTCACTCACTGTATTCCCAAACATGAGAAAATACATCGCTGGAGCCAAGATACATGAGAAAAACAACGAACCAGCCATTAGCACAACTACAGTAGACATCTGATCTTTTGCACCATGCCATGGCTTTGAGTAGCTTCTTCAGTTTTCATAGGATATTAATGCATGCCCAATTATTTCTTTAAGCTTTTGGCATGATCAAAATTATATCATTCAATCGCAGCATATACATACCAATGCTTTGTATTTTTTTATTTTCTTAAAGAGCTAGTGTATTGTGCCATGTTAATATTTGCATATTGCAGTTGTTAGCAGAATTGTACAATACCAGCAGAGTTGCACATTCATTGGTTTAGCTGTCTTGCAATACTGTTTAGTTCTGAAAACTAGAAAAAAAGCGCAAATCATATTTTGCATCAACACTATGCTACACTGTAATATTATAATTTACTGCACCAATCTGTATCACCAATGAGGTTGTATAAAAACAACTTCTAAAGTTATTATTCACACTCAAGTATCAATGTGCATACATATAGATTCAAGGCTCCCCATTTGTTTAGATTTTTTCTAATCTCATTAACCAGGACATTTTGCTGTTAAATATGCTATTTTCAATAATAAATAGCAACAGCAGAAGTTTTAATATTATGGGTGTTTTTTATGAAGGAAACAAAGGGGGAACCTGATATGAACCTTAGAGAACATATACTTCCAAAAATAAATGTGTTAAATCTGATTTTTATATAATTAAAATATCTGTACACAGGTTTTCATGTGAGATCGCTATTCTGTAAAAAATCCAACTCAACCCTTTTGTTACAATAGCTAAATTTACCCTATTTTCTCAGCTTTTTCATTGTACAGTATATTCAGAGCTCTGTTTCATAATGTAATTTAATATGATTTGATTGCAATACATTGCAATGTTCAGTTTCTCACACAATAAAAAAATCACTCAGTTACCTTTTCAATGGACTATACTCTACCATCAAAGAAAACAAACTGAAAAACAGTAACATAGCATCATCATCATGCAAAATACCCTTGGAAACCAACGTTCAAATATCACAAAGACATTTTTTATTCACAAGCGTTTTTGTTTGAGCCTTTGAAGGATTTGCCTAGCTTTATATATAACTGCATTGTGAAAAGAAGGTGAATATTACATTGAAATTAACATTTTTTCTGACAGAAGATGACACCAAGTTTAAGATGAGAATCACTTTTTAGTTAAACTCTCAAGCACCTTTATGTTTTTAGAAAAAGAAATTTCCTTCCTTCCTTCCTTCCTTCCTTCCTTCCTTCCTTCCTTCCTTCCTTCCT